>OMKK01065679.1:0-19870 GCA_900302305.1 Polymixia japonica
CAGCCCTCTCTCTCCCAGCTCCCAACTCCAGAGGCACCACAGGCAGGGTTTGACCTCCACAGTCCCTCCCCTGCATCCATTGTGTCCTTCCTCCAGTCTGCACCCTGACCAGCCAATGGGTGAAGGTGAGGACTTGTGCTAACGACTTCACTGTCCAATTATAGGTATCGCAGTAACAGAGACACTACCTTTCGCTATGTTCACTATTTGCTTGCATTGCACAACCTGGCTTCCTACTGTGGGGCTTATACTTGTGTTTACCTCATTCAACCTTATGATAACAAGTCTTTGTCATGTCTGGTCGATCTTAAGTCAGTTATTAAAGAAAAAGATTAAAGAACAACAACACATGAATGTAATGACTCATTTTCAGTCATAAGTATCAAATGAATGTTATGGTTTATTTCAAAGATAACTTCTGACGCTGTTTCAAAGACATCAGAAAAGCAGAATTTCATGGTAAACTTCCACTAATAGTAAGATTATTTAATATATATGGCATTAATGTACTGGTGTACATAAATCTAAAGCTGTTGTGTATCTTTGTAAGTTGCTGAATTCTCTTTTATTCTTTTCTTCAAGAGTGAAGAAGACGTCTGGGCCTTATTTCACAATACCATAGCTTGTGTCTTCATACTTGTCTCAATAACTCCTTTTAAGTACCTGCTGCTATTTGCTGTTTTTCTCTCGTTATGGGCAAATTACCACTCTCCCTGTTTAGCATGAAATAGTGAACCTAAGGCCCCCTACCCACTTGAACCTGAGTCTCTCTTCCTGTCAATCATATATAATTGGATAAACAACAGTGAGACATGGACAATTTATGAATCGTTTCAGAGGAAATGCTAACCCCTATGGACACGTGCGTGTCCGCTCCCAGGCAGGCACTTCAGGCCAGCAAATTGAATACTAGCAACACACGTATACAAATTACTTAGGAAAAGTATAATTTATGTTAACTTTTGCCGCACGGAGTTTCTAAGATATAAACAATGATGATTTGTTTCACGTCTGGACATACTGTACAGATCGATTAAAGCTAAATGTTTTATTTGGCTGTTTGCTACTAGACTAAATGATGCAAAGATATATGACAGCGCAATCAAAATCAGTGAGGCACATCACATGGACAGACCTCTGAAGAGCGTTAGTCCAACCCATTGGTGCAATGAGTCTCATCCTGTATTCTTTACAGCAAAAAAACAATTGAAGCAATTCTAGAATATAGATTTTTTTTTTTTCCCCAAAAGGACAATGTAATGACTATTTTATAGAAATGTTATTCTATGCAGCAATCCAAAACACGGAACTGTCTATTGGGTCTTGTTTAAATGTTAAAAAGAAAAAGAAAAAGAACATTGGTTGTGTATTTAGAGTATCGTCATGTTAGCAGATACCAGTTGCATAACTTGTTTAACATCAGAATGAACACTAACAGTTTAGGTGATGGCAGACTGTTACAGAATCAGATGCTAACCTCCTTATAGGTATACTTATATAGGTATACAGCAGCACAACGCTTCTTAAACCAAATCTAGAAAGCATAGTTTACCCATAGCTTTCATTCTTCTAGGTCTATTCTTAAGTGAAGCGTTTCCATGGTAACCCAAACCGCAGGTATTATTGCCTGTTGAAAGTCTTTTTTTGGTCTAGCCACAGAGTTGGAATTGAATAATAGACGAAAGAAGTGGAAAAAACAACCTAACCTTCAATCTTTCCTCTTAACTGCACCCTCAGTGAACACATGGGGAAAAGAAAGCTTGAACTAGTGATCTGTAAAAGACAGATGTGAAAGGCATTTGAGTGTAGCCAAACTGCTGCTTGCTACATGTAGGCTGGGTGATGTTGTAATTGTTAGAAAGCTTTACATTGTTTTCTTTGTCTCAAGGCAGATTCAACTGTAAAATGTAAAACAACATTTCTGACCCCAGTGATCGTGCCCAGGAATCGGTTGGCGAGAAAAGCAAACTGTATTGATTGTATTGACTCTCGGCGGTGACGATGACGAACAAATGATAATAACTGGGGAAATTGAAATTACATATCATACGGAAAATAAATGAAAAGTCACTACAATCTATACTGCCGCCAGATTAAAGAGAGTATCCTTCACTGAGACACGTTAGACACCAAAGTGACGCCTTACAGCCCCGTTGAACGATAAATTCTGACCGCTACCTGTGAGACGGCTTTCACAGACACTTCACAGGGCTTCATCCAAGTGCAGCTGCTGTACCACGCTGCTGGACTGGGACTGACCTAGAGAGCGCCAAAGTGATGATGTTGTTTTTGTAGGCCAACCTGGAAGTTGGCTTCGCCACGGGTTCCTTCGCCAAGACTCTAATGCTTTTATTCCTACTGGGTTTTGGATTGATGCAGAACATAAGCTGTGTGGCTAACAAAGTTGTACGATATTCATACATTTTTTTTCAACACGATAATCAAAAACGAACATCACTTTTTAAGATTTTTTTGAAGCATGAATGCTTCAAATGCTTCAAATGCTAAGTAAAAAGCTGATGTTAAACTAAAATGAACTAATGGATATTCACTGAAATCTCTTAAGCTTGTGTTAACCACAGGCCTTATTTCATGGATCTATCCAAAACCAATTTTTGGCGAAGGAACCCATAGTTAACTCAAAAGTAGGGCACTCATTACCATCACTTCATACTCTGTAGAGTGAGGTAAAAACTAAAGGAGAGGAGAGGAGGAAGTGATTTACATGGGAAATTTAATCAGGAACACAAACAACAGCAAGTAGAAAAGATTAAAAACAGTCTGGCATTTAGAAACTATGAATAGCTTTTAAAATCTACTGTCTAAAGCTTGGCTACAGAGACTACTGATGTCAAAGTAATCGTGCATGTTATATAATCATGACTAGCTTCACCCATCTACAGTTTCCATTTTCATACTTGTCAGACTTGTCAGAAATGCAGCTGTATGCTTCTTAAGATAAAAAAAAAGTGAATACACTGTGCACACAAAGGAAACAAAATTACATTTTTTTGGTTTGTTTATTGAGTGGCCCAAGATGTCCTTGAAGTCAGGGCTAAATATTATAACATGAAGTGAATTATTATTAAGATTTCAAATGGAAATTAGTAAATGTCTTAGATTTTAACACAAAAGAATGAAACCTGATATTTATCCCAGTATTGGATAAAGCCCATGGCAACTGCACACAAACCAAACTAATATGTGCCTTTCAGCTGTTTTTCCTGCTTTGAATATAATAAAAATCAACAATTTGTGATTTGTAACTTATTTTTTTAACACATCCCTGCTATTGAGTCTGAATTAAATTTTACCAGACCACAGCACATGCCATCCCAGATAAGAAATAAGCTGTTTTTTCCCAAACAACTAAGAAAACAATGCTTAAATATATAGTTGTAGTTGTTGTTTTTACTAAGTTTTATGAGCATAGATAAGAGCTTTAAACTTAATTTGGCTCATCTTCATCACGGCTACCTGAGGTTTTCTGGTGCTTGTCAATATTGTGTTGGCATATTTACACAAAGGGTCTTATAAGTCGTGGCCATTGTTTTTGCTTTGACGTGTCTCTTGTGTTTTTAATCTGTCTGGTTGCTAAATCTCTGTGACTGTGCCAGTTCGGTGAGTCAACCAACTCCCTGCACTATCCTGACTATAGATGCTCATGTATTTTATCCTCTCACGGGTAGGGATGGGCACGACTTCTCGATCCTTCAATTCCTTGAAGAAGACTTAGGTCATATATTAAAATCAATCTTGACATCTAGATCGTTTTGGGTATTTTATATTGCACTAAGGTCTAATGCTTGGATTATGTATTAACTGCTGTCAAAAGCAAAGCCCAACCTAAAATAGACAGGTAACCTTAATTGTCTTTTTACATACAACTACAGGGCTTTTCATTGGTAGTTTTAGGCGCACCTGAAGGCTGTGTGCGTGGTACGTTTACTGTGGTAGAAAAGGCAGCGGCATCGAAATGGAGAGATGCGTGGGAATATTACATACAAACGGTCAATATTACAGCTACATTTTAATTCATATAAACTCAAAAATATATATGGTGTCATTGTCTTTTTTTTGTGGTTTTTCTAAACCTCCTTACGTTCATGCAAAAGTTTTTGAATTGAAATGCTAATAATTTATCTTGGTGTATTATAATTTATCATCCAATCAAAGCCGGAATTTTGACCTGGAGTGACTTTTTTTGAAATTAATTTAGTTACTGTCACTGTCTTGTTGTTTTTAAGACATCTGTTTGTTTGGAACAATTAAGAAAACAAACGTTTAATTGAGGACTACTCACACGTGCTTTTATAGCCTGTCTTAAGCGTTATAAAAATAAACTAGGTGATGTTAGATGAATCAATTGGATTGTGGAATTCATGCCATTACTCAAGTTGTTAAAAAAAAAAAAAATGAAAACGCTCATCCCTACTCACGGATAACCTTATCTTCCTCCTGTTTGCCCCTCATGACACCCCCACACCTTCCTCCCACACAAATGCTGGAATATTAATCAAAAGGACTGTCTCCCCGTTCCTTTCTAATATATTGAGAGTGAATGCATGGCTGCCTCCATCACAAACAGCAATGAGACCTTGGACTCCATTACCGTGGGTTTGTTAATTCATGAAGTGGATTTTTTTTTGCCCCCTCCTTTCAGAAGTCTTGGTTTTCACACGCTCTTTTTTCCGCATTCTCCTTGATTCTTGATATATTTTGTACCTTCGCTCCTTCACTCTTCTCGTTTCATTGCCATATTTGACACAGAAGAACATCATTGCATTTGGGAGTGCTTCCTGTCCACAACACGGCCCGCTTCATAATTCATCAATGTACTAGGTCACAGGGGCCTTCAGTGCCCCAGGCGATGTACATACAGTATCTTTGACACAAAGGGGGTTATACAGCATGGGCACCTAGACCACCAGGAATAACAGAGAACCTATCATTACAGATAGACAGTCTTATACCTACTGACTTATCTAAAATGGCACGAGGAGGTGGTCTCATCGTTTAGAGAATGCCATTTTACCTTTTTTCTGTTTTTTTTTAAGTTGCTCTTTTCACTCTGACACCTTTTTCAACTGGTACTATGGGAACAATGCTTACTTAAAAATACACACACTTCCTCTATTTTTGTAGTTGGCATTTAGTTAATCTGTCCAAACTTTAGCTACCCAGTCAACTGTCACCCAAAAGTATTTTATTTATTTATAAATGCACTGGTATTGTTATTGTTTTCAGGATAATTATAAAGATTGCAATTGGGAGTGCTTGCTAAAGTAATTGAAAACTAGAGCACTCAGGCAGAATGGGTAGAAAGAGAGAGATTTTGATATACTTTGAAGAGTAAACTCAAGATCTCTGGAATCTTCACAGGTACGAGCTAATATGTACCCATGACTTTTTTATAATTTTTCTCAAACTTCAAAATGCAAATCCAGTTAGGTTACTCTTGCACCATAACACCACCCCACCACCACCACCCCTAGCACTGGCTATGCTGTCTATAGAACGGTAATCTCTATAAACAGATACAGTATCTGCATATGAATACAAAATCTGTAGGCAACGGGACAAGATTTTGGTATCGGAAGCGCTCTGGTTTCCGTTTGTAGTCTGAGTAGTATTGACCAATCACGTTTGAGCGGGAGAGCTAAAGAGGTGGAGCGCATTGGCCGAAATGCAATCTCGGAACCCAACAGTTATCGCCTGATGACAATTTAGCTTTTTATTATCTTTTTTTTTTTATTCTAGTTTTTTATTAGCATTTTAAATTAATTAAAAGTCTTGGCCCAGATATCTGTTCTGTATATCTATATCCGAATATCCGCTGGCTACACCGGAACACCCAAAATATTGGCCGTTGCCCCCAGAGGCAAATCGTCTTCAGACCGATAACTGATGGGTTCCGAGATCGATAGAACGGGAACTCCTCCAAAATTCACCAGACTTCAACGAGATGGTGATTAACCTGTTTGCATCTCAGAAAGCACGTTGCTGTGAACTCCTCTACTGATAAGGTGAGCCTAGACCCATCCAATAGCTTAACTGTATCGCGATGCTGCAGTGTTTACTGTCTCTATTGCTAGGTATTATTAGCCGTTGTTTTATTTTTTCGACCCTGCCATCTTCAGCACCAGCCGCCACTGAAACCTACTGCAAAGTGGAAATATAGAAATATCCAACAAATGTGAGCCTTAGTGCGGCACTTGAGAAAGTTGACGTCAGCTCGTGCCGACAGTAGAAAAAAAAATTGGAAGAAAATCTGAAGCCTGAGCTTTTTGCTCACAGGGATCACTTCATCATTTGTTTAGCTCATTATTTCAACCTTTGGACACGTTTAATATGAACATATTATTATATTGTAACGTTATATATATGACAGAAAAGAAAGGAAAAGCATAATAGGTCCCCTTTAAGGCTTTAGTTCCTGTGCTAAGCGGTTGAGGCCATTGTGCTTCAGCCTTCCGGCTGTCACTGACGTAGAGTGAGGGCTCTGGTAATATTTGCAGAGGCTCATTTGCACTCCGTGTGGCACATGAAATTGCCATTGACTGCAATCTTGCAAGCACTCAATGGCCTCACATCGACAGTGCTTGTTAAAACTGCACCATGAATAAGTTCTAGGATAGGGACACATGCCTCAGGGGGCTCAGAGATGGCTAACAAGCACATTAGGTATGGCAACTGTGTAGTGCACATTGTTAACAACCACACTTGATACACACAAACATACAGGCACACACACACACACCTCTAAATTTGAAATGCATTGTAAAGGAGAAATGGTGAGGCAGAGTGGACAAGAGGAGTAAGTGAAATTAGTTTCTTAAGCAAAACACTAGCAGCTGCTGCAGCCTCAGCCCTAATGATCGCATTCTGCAGTATAGTCAAGGAGAGATCAGGTAAAGTCAAGATAATGATTGTAAACGATTGTGGTTTTGAGGTAGCAATCACTGTCGGCTATCAACTAAAGTTTTTAAAGGTTGTTCATCTTGTCTGATGCAGTCTATGACAAAAGAAAGCGTATGCATCGAGTTCCTCTCTCCACCTTTAGCTCTCTGTGCTTTTCCTCCTCTGCACTCTGGTGCATTGCCAGAAAATCAGATTTCTCACATGGGCAACTTCTCTCCTACTGAGAGATTATTTCAATAAAAAATAAACAGTCTTCCCCCGCAAGGCATGATTGCAGGCCAAATGATCCTCTGAGGCAATGTGGCTTTAAAAATTAATAATGCGCATACTCTGTGCAAAATTATATCTAGCCTACAAGAAAAAGAACAAAAAGTTGAAAAAATGTCTTTCTCGCTGCCCATTTTAAATATGTTGAACCATCAAGAAATTAATAAAACATTTTATTTTATAGAATTTAAAAAATAAAGTGAATAATAAAAGCAAGTTTTATATGTTTTTTTTTTTTAAAGAGACTTTTGAGAAGTGATTTGAGAAATGGGGATTATTTTGGTGAGTTTACACCAAGGGACTTCATCATGCGGTTACGGTGGCGTCACATGCGTGCTCCATGACCTACAGACACACCATGCGCTCCTGGTCTATGTAGACCTGTTGGCCATACCATAACTAAAGAAGTTAAGGCCACATGGGAAGAATCCGAACATATGACATCATTCTGTGGGTAATTTAGTACTTTTAAAAGTGAAATACAGTATGTATGTTCTACGCACTAGAGGGTGCTTATGTTCACTTGTTGAAAACATTGAAACGACTGGTTTAGACTCAAGCGCTCAGTTTCTCTACCTAGCTACCACCATTTGGAGCTGCATTTAGTGAATTTGACATTGACTTAAGACACACTGCCTGAACTAGCAACAGCCGAGCTGAGAGGCGGCTATGGGAAGGTGGGGGAGCGTTGTTGTGTTGTCATTCAGACAAAAACACAATAGGTTGTGCCAGGCTGTCAACATTGTTTTGGTAAACAGCATATTTATATGGTCTCTGTTGATGTCTTATCTTTATTTAAGGGTAAGTACAAAAGTTACATATACGAGCTTTAATATTACTAGGAGAAGCTTAAGCAGCACTTTCAATTAGATATTGCTACATACAGAAGAATAAAGTATTATCAGTGCAGTATGAGTTTTAAATGGGCAATTGGAATTGCCAAATTACAAAGGGGGGAACATTTCCAGAAATGCACCATCTAAAAGCATTTTATGGATATCTGAAAGCTGCAACATTTGACGTCAGTTTAGAATCTGCAATTGCTCAAATTGGTTGTCTTTCTGGGTCCTTGTGATTTTATTAATATTTCTGCTTTATGGTGTTGCACTGGTAAGTCTAGTCTTTTCTTTAGGAATTAAATTCATGAACTTCTTCCTTTACTCTGGCATTCATTTAAAAACCAACCCCAGAATGTAATTACAGTATAGCAATAACGTTATATTGTGATCTACAGTTATCCCAAATTCACCATGGAAAACCAAAATCAGATGGATTAGATACATTCAAGGGATGAAATATTTAATAGTATATAATTGGCTTGCTCTATCTACATACATTATAGATGCATAATAGACACAGGGTTGGGATGTCAAATAATAGCTATAGTTAACTATTTCAGCTATATATTAATTTTAATGAAAAACAAATGACAAAATAAGTTGATTGACAAAAATAAATATTAGGTCATGTAACTGTTTATATGCAATTAAAAAGGGCAAATGCTATCCAAAGTAACATCCATATGTAACATTTGATCAATGTATGTCATTGTAACTAATTCTTCTTTTATAATGGGATGCCATGATGGATCTTGGGGCTGAGGGCAGTCCGACAAGCGGGCATAATTTGAATGCATAGCTTGATTCTCTGGTAATATCTCCTCACACATCTGCAAAAGGTAGCCACAGCTAATGCCAGATGAAAGGAAATCAAACCTTCAGGCAATGCACTTTAATGCAGCTTTTATTTATTTATATTTTCTTGCAGGGAGAAATACATATCTTATTTGCATATAGACAAATATGCCACCTCTGAACCAAAACACAGCAGACACCTTTTTTTTCTGGTACAATTTCAACTCCAGCCACTCTGCCGCTCTCATTCATGCAAAGCCATGGGTAGTTGTCTCATCTATCATTTCAAACACTAGTCAAGTGGCAAGCCGGCCAGCCAACCGCATTCCACTCCGCGTGTTTGTTGTTTGGAGGTGGTGAGGGAGAGAGGGCTTCTGGTATGAGAAGAAACATTTGCCTTTGGGATAAGCATGTTTAAGTCTGCCCGACAACTTCAACAACACAAACTCCCAAGACAGATTACACTTCAAAATCTGTTTGCTTGCTTATTTACACATCAACATTTTAAGGGTGAAAAGGTTACGCTCAGCCAATTTGGTTTACAGACAGAAATATAAAATTTGATACAACTGTGCGAAACCATGTTAGCCTGTAATAGAAATGTGCTTTGGCTGTGGTCGGGCACGTATCTGGTCAAGGTGTTCAATTATCAACTATCACCGTAGGACTTCATATAAGACCCTCAAACCTCCATATTGCTTGCCAGACGTTGCATTTGCGTAGAATGATCTTGATTGACTGGATACAGGGTGCAGGAGTACTTTTCCCTTTGTCAAGTTATTTGGTGTTTTTGCACTAGAGTCCTCTGCTAGTGCTGTTTCACTATCTCCACAGGCAAGATCAAAGGTGATCTTTGATGGGATGGACAATTCATTCCATCCTGACAGGTGGGATACAGTCTGGGATGTCCATCAATCAAGCTCCCATCAAACTGTCTTGGACGTCTCCTGATCAATCACTTGAGGAGGAGGAGAGAACTGGCCCCTTGACAATCTAGAAGGTAAACAGAGATATGAGAACAGTACCTCCTTGAAAGCCTCAACTCTTCATTTGATCATTTATTTTCAACCCAAATATGTATCCTCGTGATGCTACTTTTTGTAGTTTTTGGGCAAAAATGATTTTGCCCCAACAGAACAGCAGGCCATTTACAGCTGTTTTTAATGATTATGCCTTACTTGCAGCATTTTAATTAAAAATATGTATGTTTCTTTTCTCGGTATTCAATGTAGAATATCAATATGAGTGACAGATCCAGAAGGTTAGGAATTTTTTTAAATGTTGTTTATTCCATCAGGGGTTTCCCTTTCTATACTCTCCATTCCAGGGGAAGTTCAATTAAAATGCAAGCAACCAAATAGAACATGGGTGGCTGTGCAACTGCCTCTTTGTTAGTAAATTGGCATTCATTGTAAAATGACAGTAACAACACAAATGCAAGGCATATCCATTGCTTCAGGGCTTTCAGTTGCATAAATATTCATGGCCTTAAATAGTCACAAACATTGTAGATTAGGGAATGCAAATCATGCTTTCATGGTTTCTTGTAGCTTTGGCGAGTAAAGCTTAGTCTATGAAAATTACATTTATTGATAACTCTCACTTTGCCGACAGCATGTGTGAAAATGTGGTTGAAAAAATGATGGTGGAAGTGGAGTACATTACATTGATGATCCATTTCTTTGCATATATTGCTCAATGAAAATATTCAAAAGTAGTCAGTAAACATTATCACCTGTTTTTACATTGTATAATGTTATATTCTGGAGGATGTTGTAAACATACTATACTACTACTACTACTACACACACACACACACACACACATGCAACACACAGGAGGACATTTTCAGGTGGTTTGGTTCTTATAAAGACACACAGCTATATTCAGCTGGAAATACTGAGAACATCTTGAAAAAAGCACTCCTCAAGATAAGATACGATTAATGAAAAGACATCATATCAATGAAACTATCTTCAAAAAACTGTACAGCACAGAAAATGGACAACAGTGTTTTTATCTTGCATGTGACTCTTGGTTTCTTGTTGATATTGTGACTGACCTGCCAAATCTAAGAGGGTGGTCTTTATATTCAAGGATACAATTAGCAACATATTTAAATTCCAGCCATTTACAACTTGGACCTTTTTCCAATTATACAGATTGGCTCTGACCAAAATGTCATCAATTGCTTCATTATAGTGGTACCTCTGGTCTCAGTTGGCTGGGTCTGGCTAGTCTTGTTGGGCAGTCGGACACTCCAAAAACCGATGGCAAAATCACCCAAAATATGTCCTTTTCAGAACAGCGAGGCTCATCCTGCAATGATACATGTCTGTAAATAGACAAACTATGATGCAAAAAAGCAAAACATTTCAAACTGCTTTTGACTCAACTGACTGAGAAGCCATTTTTCAATTTCAATTCACATTGCATTGAAATTTTGTTGAAATACTTACATGGCCATGTGGGCATGACATACTGATTGAAGGTTCATGGAATTTCTTTTCCCTTTCCTGATGGTGACACACTCGGTAGCACAGATTTATGGAAAGCTCACAATGGAATCTGTCCTTGATTAAGCAACTTTGCGCAAAATTGATATATTTTTTGGTGCATCTGCTCATTACCATTAAAAACTGTGCAGGCAGCAGGAGACAAAGGCCTGAAATGTTCCCACAACATCCCCAGACAACATGTCCTCTCGCCAGGACAGGCGCATTAACTTGAGTAACTCGAGTAGCACTGGGAGGGATGTTGCCTGAGCAATCAGAATCAGAATTCCTTTTATTGCCAAATATATTTGCACATACAAGGAAAGTGGCTTGGTGAGGTTGGTGTATAAAAGACATATAGCAACACGATATAAGCAAAATATGAACAAATTAAAGGTTAAACAAGGTTAAACATTAAACATTAAATAAGAACTACACAAAATATTAATTATATTAATTAACCTTTAATTAATATTTTGAATTAAATATTAATTAAAGAAATATGTACACACTAGTTATTAAAAAACTATAACACTATAAATAATTTAGGCTGTGAAGGGAGGCAGAGGGCTAGGGGCTATGAAAGGGGTATGAGGCATGTACATGTATAATTAGAATAAATATAAATAAATATAGATTTAGGTGTATGTCTGTATATACATTTGTATTGTACATGTTTATTTTACACAGGAGGTAAGGAGTTGTTGGTGTTGCAGGAACATCAGTGCATTGTGTATGTATGTGTGAGGTCACTGTTCAGGCGGCGCAAAGTTTTGCTCTTCGTGGACCGGAACCTTTTGCCAGAAGTCTTTGGAAGTCTTTCCTGCTTTCTTCCTGGTCCTGTGAGTGGTACAGGTCCAGGAGAGAGAGCAGGTTGCAGCCCGCCAAAAGATCCACTACAGTCTGCAGGCTCTGGAAAATATGCATATTATGCTATAAGATCTGGTATCTGGTACTGGGCCTTTCTGGTCATACTGTAACTCTGCTCTGTGTATGTCTTGATTGCCCTCTACATTCCCTTCTCCCTTCTTCACCCTGTGGAGAATCGAGGCAGCCGTCTTTCATTGCTGTTCGCCGTTCGGGGACAGCAGGGATGCCTGGAGCCCAGGGAGATCCAGCTTCCTACTTGTCTGGCCATACCGCTGATGAGTCCTTGATCTTCGCAGTGCCCGGGGAACGAAACTGAAGCAAGAGTATTATAAGGTTCAAGGGGATATAAGGTCCTCAGGTGATAGAAGGAATTGTGTTACCTAGTTCTTCAATTTCAGCCATCCTATTATATAAAGTTCTAACTGATTGAAGAGTCGCTTGAAGAATGTATTGGAATGTTGTATTGTATGGGCACGGTAACTGACTCACACTGACGAGGACACCAACATGAACAGAAAATACTTACCAGTGTTCATCAGAACAACCCTGTTGACGCAGAATGCTGAGAGAGACGTTTCTAGCTATCTAGTGTAGCTTGAACATGGAAGTTTATTTGCGGGGCACTATTAATGCTACACAGAAATTCTCAACTTTTTCCCAATGCAACAATAACTAAATAAAAATAAAAATGACAATACAATTGACTCTTTGTTTCTCTGAAATGCATATATCTCTGAAAAAAAAAAAAAAAAACCTCCTTACAACTGTAAATATATAACAAAACACAATTCAGCATTGTGTGGTTAAGCATGTTATCTTGGGGGAAAATTTAAATGAGGTCGGCCAGGAATAAATTGTCATGCCAGCAAACACAATACCTTAGCCCTAAACAAATACACTGGAAAAAGCCTCACCGCTGTGGAGTGCAACGCAAAGTCTCACCTCTCATGCATTAAATCTCATATTCTTGAAGGGATTGATGCTTCTAACAATAGTTCACTAAGCCCAAGCATGTGGGGCCCTTTAGCCATAATTGCTTGTAGCAGCAAAATTCTGCAGCAATAACAACTTGCTATTGTAAAGAGGAGAATTAGAAAATTGTCAAAATACAATATTGTGCTTTTGCCTGTAAGTCAAAGGGGTAAATACAATAGCAAGGCTTGGAGGAATATTTCACGTTGGAAGAGCATTGACATTTCTCAACATGATGCTCCATGTCAGCCACATAGCCGCGCTCTAATATTAGCTGCACCTCGTTGTCAAAAGTCACCAGAGCCATTCATGCTTTATTTCTTACTTTAGCTGGAAAACCAGCAATTATCTCTTGAAAACTTTGGCACGGAACTATGAAAAAAATAAAAAAATAAAACTTGCATTTACGTCACATTTTAGGCATTTATCTGATTCTCTTGTCCAGAGAGATTTAAAGTAAGTCCAAAAGTTGAATACGCTTCAATTGCTAGACCACCATCATTACAAGCTATGCGGAGTAAAGAGTGCAAGGCTCAGAGCGATAGTGAGTAACGTTCAAGAAGAAGAAATAAAAATAAGAGCTATAGAGAACAGTACAAGGCAGTTTTTTAATGAGGGGAAATTAGAGTAAGTAGAGCAGAAAAGATATGTGTGTGTGTGTGTATGTGTGTGCGTGTGTGTGTGTATGTATGTGTGTGTGTGTGCATGTGTGTGCGTGCGTGTGTGTGTGTGGGCGGGGGGAGGGCATGACTCAGTGGGGAGCAGGTAATGTGAGGTAGTCTTGAAGGGGTGAGCGTTCGGCCCTATCACGGAAGATGGGTAACGACGACACTGTCCTGACTCAAGTCGGAGGGTCGTGCCACAATGGAGGAAGCCGCGGGGAGAAGAGTCACGTCTCGGCGGAGTGATGACAAGGTTGTTGCGGAGATGGTAATGCCAAGCACCCGGTAGTGGAAAAAATGTCAAGTATAGGCTGGCCTGTTCGGGCTGGACCACATCCCCCCCGAATGTACCGGGGCTGTGTCTGTCTTCTCAGCCTTGTATGACCAGGACTTTGAGTTCGGTAGAGGCAGCCAGTGGAGGGAGTGTAAGAGAGGAGGGCCGTGAGGTGCCTGTTGGGGAGTTGAGGTTTGTTGTTGACTTCTGGATTAGTTGCAGGTCCTGAAGAGAGTATTTCGGAATGTCAATAAGCAGACGGTTGCATAGTTCAGATAGAAAAACTAAAGCTTGTCCAAAACAAGTTGGGGAGAGTTCCTGGTGAGGAAGGGTCTGATTTGATAAAAAATTTACTATTATCTCCACCAGTCGAGAGCCACGTCAAAATGAGGCCCAGGTGTGCAAGGTGAATGAGAAGAGCATGCACAGCTGAGCCCTCTTGAATTGTCAGGAATCAGCTGCCTCGAAAACCAAACTTGTACATTTTAAAATAGTTTGTGAGGTCACTGGAAGTCAACGTTGGTGATGAAATCATCTAAGCCAAAACCATACATTACAGCAAAAATTAACTTTTGCTACCTAAAGGCATACACATGATTTCAGGTGACTTAGCTTGTCAACAAATGATTTAATTTTAATGCTAGCCCTCATCAAAATGATTGCTTTAGAAGGCCATAACAAAATCCAGAGGTACCAAGGTTATGCCTGTATTATGGAAGAAAATGTGAAAAATGTCACTGAAAAAGGTATTGTATTTTCTAAGACTATTCCAAGAGGCTAGTATTTTCACGGCAAAACTAGTGTGTCACACTATTTTAACTTATTTAGCATGTATCACAGCTTCAGCAAATGGATCATTTGTTTATATATCTCGAGTTAAGTATGCCTTTTGGAGCCTTGAAGGTCATGAAGATGAAATACCAACGGAGTCATCAATAAATATTTTACATTTGCACAAGAGAACACCCCTATTGCATATATTCTGCTTTTGCTAAGGAAAATGTTCCCTAAGGGACTAAATGTAGTTTGAACATTCTGAAGACTATGGCTATTTTTTTGCCTTTTTTGTTGGCCAAGAATATTGATCTACAACTTGAAAAAAAACAACTTTAAATACACAGTCCGAGTAAACGCAAACATTGTATATTACATTGTGGGGACAGAATGGTTTTTGATATGTGGTATTTGAATTGATGAGTCTTGTGAAGCTTGTTAACGTTTAGGGGTCGTTCTCATGCCGAAGCCTGAGGTTAGGTGTTATTTGTATGTTTATTGTAAGTGTAATGAACTAGGTAGAAATACAATAATGGGATGCTCCCTTAGTGGGAAGAAATAAATTTGGGTATGCAACACTCATCAGAATGCAAGCAGGAGCTAGCAGGAGAAAACAAGTGAAGGAGTCATAGAGCAATAGAACTTGAAAAAGAAACAGAAACTGCATTTAAAGTGTATCTGTAAAGATGCTAGCGGTTGTAATGAATAAATAACTAAAAGTGAATGTTTTATTTATGAAGTGATTTCTGCAGTTGGAGTGGAAATAGGTTTTAAATGGGGAAGTATGGTTATGGTTTAGAACATTCATCTGGTAGAATAGTAAATAAGGGCCTTGATGGCAGTGGCATTGGTCTACTGCCACTGAGCCACAAAGGAACTTGCCAATATGTCGGCGATAATACCCCGCAAGAATATGACAGACAAAAGGGAAACATCCACGTGGTCGAAGAGATGTGACAGCATATCATTTTATATTGCTGTTAATTATTTGAATTAGAGACCCACCTGGTAGCTTTAGATGGATGCTTGTTGTTTTATTCATAATAAACTTGACTAACTTTTTGCAAAGGTCATTGTTATCCATCCTTTGCATATGCCGGACACATATTTCCATTCTCTCTCATTTACAATGCTCAGTTGCATATACTGTATATACTTGGACATGTGGAGCACACAGTACTTTAACACTCAGCGCTGTTTGCCCATCACGAAGATTGAGTGTGGCTCTGACATCTTCATGTAACCATGGTAACCTCATCCACGGGCCTTCATTTCAACACCTCCCGGTAAATGTAGAGAGATACCCAAGGAGCCAGCATGTGAGCGGCTTTCATAACGAGAGGGCCACCGATCCATTTCTTCAGAATAGTGTGTGCCTTCCTTCTCTCTTCCCCATTACCATTTATCAGTTGATATCTAATCTGCTTTAGCAAGCAATGCATCATACCTACATGGATCTGGTAGTTAACAAGTTGTGGGCAGAGAAAAGCCAAATAAGCATAGCAGTGTAAGGTTGCCTGATGATGGCAACCTAAGGTTGTAATTCCATGCGATTCTTTTCAATTGTATTTCTGTATGGAAGTATTTTAGTGTCAATCACAAATAAATAGAATAGAATCCATATAAATATATGGATATATTGTGATATGTAATATATAGTGAAACTTGATGAACTTATTCATGGATATGTTTTTATTTTTGTAAATACTGTCCATTCATTTGAATTGTGATTTGCAAAACACAAGAAGTATTTATTTGTGAATGGTATGTTTGTTTCTTGTTATATTCAAATATCATAATACATATTTATGAAAAGGAGAATTGGAATATTCATTTCCTTTACATTTATATGGATTTTATTCTCTTTACTTTGTGATTTTTTTTAAATCCATACTTCTGATCTTTGTGGAGTATGTTCCCTGTAGTGTGTCTTTTAAGTAAATGTGAACTGAGCATACAGTTCTTCTGATACAGGTGTTTTGAAAGCCCCTTCGCTCCTCTCTATTGCATCGTCACATCTAGATGATCAAGGGCAGTTTACAATATTGATTACCATATTTAAAATGTGTGAGGCAAGCCAGCCAAAGGCAAAGAACGGTATCAAATGATCACCAAACTCGGCGACCTTGGCATCAGCACCTCCCTCTGTAACTGGACTGTGGACTTCCTGACCGACAGACCCCAGTCTGTGAGGTTAGACAACCACGTCTCCTCCACCCTGACCCTCAACTCCCGCAGGGCTGTGTGCTGAGTCCTCTCCTTTGCTCCCTCTTCACCGGCTGGATCAGCAACAACGATGAGTCGGCCTGCAAGGAGGAGATCCAGCACCTAACGGTGTGGTGCGCCGACAACAACCTAGCCCTCAACGCCAAGAAGATCAAGGAAGTCATCGTGGACTACAGGAAATCTAAAGGCTTCAGACACACCCCCATTCACATCAATGGGACTGAGGTGGAGTGTGTCGCCAGCCTCCTAGGTGTCCACATCTCTGAGGACCTCTCCTGGACCCTCAACACCTCCAACCTGGTCAAGGAGGCACAGCAGCAACAGTGACTCCCAGCAACAGCCCCATTCCCTCCCTCCTACTACCTCCTACTGGCTGCAGACCCCCAGGACTCTCTCTCACTGACTACCTCTTTTTTGCACATATTGACTTATAATGTACAGTACATATCATACTCATCTCTCTCTCTCTCTCTCTCTCTCGCTCTATCTATATATACAGTACCAGTCTAAAGTTTGGACACACCTTCCCATTCACTTGAGAATGTGAAGGGAATGAGAAAGTGTGTCCAAACTTTAGACTGGTACTTGTACATTCAAAGTTCTTGAAATTTTCTGGATTGATTGACCTTCATGTCTTAAAGTAATGATGGACTGTCGTTTCTCTTTACTTAGTTGAGCAGTTCTTGCGATAATATGGATTACTACAGTAGTCGAATAGGGTTATTTACTGTATACCAACGTTACCTCTGCACAACACAACTGATGGTCTCAAATGCATTCTACTGTATATCCATATTCATATACTACTCACTGTTTGCACATATTTATTGTCTATACTGTACATATCCTATTAATTTCTGTATATAGTGTATACCCACCTCATCTAATATATACCTTGCACTTTATACTACCTGGTTAGATGCTAAACTGCATTTCGTTGTCCTAATACTTGTACTCTGTGCAAAGACAATAACATTGAATCTGATCTAAAAATGGTGGATCTGAAGTGCACCAACTTCATTTAAATTGGCATGAATGATAAATGCAAAAAAAACAAACCTGTGATGAGGTGATCCGAAAATGACCACTGGCTTCCCCTCATCACCGTCTCACCACTCTGTAAGTTGATTGCTGTTTATCCACACAGTGCAGCAGGTGATTAAACTGCAATAGATTGCAGATTGTTGATGTGATTTCAATATATACCATGGCCTGGCACACAACAACACAGCGTAGTAATTGATCACTGGCACAGATAGCTACACTATGCCTTGCACTGACACAGGGAGAGAGATTCAAAGAGACGCACACACTACGTACACATACACAGATGGTTGTATGAGTAGACCCTGCGTGGGAAAAACCTGAAAAAAGTACATTTCTGATTAAATACTAAAGGTGGTCAAGAGGCATGCACCCATTGGAAGAGAAGCTGACTTTAAATCCAATTTTTGTGGGTCTTCTGCCAGAGGATAACAACTTCCTTCCATTTACAACTTCTTGTTCAAATTTTGACAGAAACAAAACAACTAGACAAAACAAATGAACCAACAAGTTCGGAAGTGAGAGGAAGCTATTGCATACCTCCCATTAAATGTTTCGTTGAATCAGGCTCCCCAAGACCTCCAGAGGGCTCAACAGAAATTTCTGGTATTCCAGAGCCATCTTCTCTCTGATCACTGAACAATGGAGAACGTGAATTAAATGAACAAACTGTTTAACTATGTAAAACAATGATGCCAGGAGCTGAGGGTTGTTTGCGACTCCACACTTCTGCTAATATAATTACATCATCATATGACACACATGCTCAAGTTTATAGTTTGTCAAGAGTTTTTTTTCCCCCTATTCGGTAAAGAAAATTAATGATAGCAATGTTTTCATTTTGTTTTTTGATGTACCCCAACGAGTAAGCTGCAAATTTAAACTAAAATATAGTAACAGTTGAGGAGAATGGAGAAAAGCTGTATCTGATAAAAATATATCTGATTCAATGACTCCTTTTTCCTCAAATATTTTAGTAACAAGCAACAAACATCAGAGAATTTCATGTCAATGCTTTCATGCACATGAGTACAGGAGGAATCTGTGATTGAAATGCAAATATAAATTATTTACTGAAAAATGCTTAGTCTGCAGATTAAAATAGACTGTCGGCAACCCTATTCCAATAAGATATAACATAACACAACACAACACAACATAACATGACATAACATAACATAACATAACATAACATGACAACATGACACGACAACACAACATAACAACATGACACGACATAACAACATGACATAACACAACATAACATGACATGACAACACAACATAACAACATGACACGACATAACACAACATAACATGACATAACATAACACAACATAACAACATGACATAACATAACACAACATAACATGACATAACATAACACAACATAACATGACAACACAACATAACAACATGACATAACACAACACAACATAACAACGACAACACAACATAACATGACATAACATAACACAACATAACATAACATAACACAACATAACATGACATAACACAACATGATACGACATAACACAACATAACATGACACGACACAACACAACATAACATGACACGACAACACAACATAACAACATGACATAACACAACACAACATAACAACATGACATAACATAACACAACATAACATAACATAACACAACATAACATGACATAACATAACACAACAACATGACACGACAACACAACATAACAACATGACACGACACAA
>OMKK01065680.1:0-22608 GCA_900302305.1 Polymixia japonica
GATCTTCTTGAAGGCCAGACTTCGTAACTGACAAGGGAGACAAAATAAGTCAAAACATTGACTATTATTATGACAAAACCAGCACACACTACAGAACACCAAATAACATATTATTTATCTGATTTCAATCTGCACCATTATCTGCTGTGTGAATTCATGTGAACTCAATCAACAAAAATAAAGTAGGTTGAGAAGGAAGTGTTGCTAAAAGGCTGTTGACAATAGTATCTTTATTGACACTATTAATAGTATCTTTATTGACACTATTAAAATGTAAGCCAAATGTAACTTGGCAACAATGAGGTAGTTGGTCGGGAGATGCTTCTCAATCACCTCGTTCGCCTCACTCTGTTGTTGCTCTTTCTTTTTCTTTTTCTTGTCTTTCTTTTTGTCGTTGTTCTGAGCGGATTTCCCCCCGACTGCTGGCTTCCCATGCCGGCTCTTGCCAGAAGAGTCCCGTCCGCCTTTGGTGGTGGTCTTCCCTGCCTCGGAGGTGTCGGAATCAGAATCCGAGTCGATTTGCAGGAGGGCGAAGCGGGAGGCGGTGGTGGGGACGGTGATCATTGCAGATGATGCCATTGTGAAATAAATCTACTGACGGCAAAACGAGAGGCCGGCATTTAGTAAACAATACAGAATGCAACTGAAACCGGTCATCGGACAATAAGTTAGTTGTCAGTGTGAACCGTTCTTCAAAAAAGGAATCATAGTTCGACTCCGGTGAAAGAAGCAATGTGATGTAACAGCGTTTAATTTAAGTTAGTCTTCAAATGATATAACACTGAACTCGGCTATGCCGTGGCTGCGATAAAAACCTAAAGACTGAAGACAAACGTAGCTAGCATTACATTGCAGTAAGTTAGCCTTGCTAACGACGATTCATGATTAGCCGACAGAGCTATCTAAACAAGTACAAAACTGGGCAAGTGGGTTAATCACAAATGCCTCCATTAGTTGCCCAGATAGTATACCCGAATATATTACTTGACATGTGTTTTAAAGACAATTTACATGAGAAAATGTGGGTAAAAATACTTTCACCTGTATCCTCGCCGGTTACCACACGTTCATCACTAGACGGTTACTGTCTACAGCAGCCCGGTTGTACCAAAAAGGATTAGCCCCATTTCCGCGATGCGTGAAATCATATTGTATAAATGCAGTGGACTGACTGGCACCGAGCTTATCACGAGTGTATGAAAGCCAGCAACACCGGGTAGAGTTGTAACCAAGTTGTGATACAGAAGGAAACGATATGGTAGATATTGATCAGTACTGTTGGTTCAGTAATAGGTTAATCTCAAGGTCACAGATGGTAATTGTCTCTGTTGTGTTTGACGGGATGTGGGGGTTGGGCACTGGCAATACTGTTTTCCCCCACTTCTATCCACACGGAGAAGACAGAGATGCAAATTATATTCAAATCAATGCATACAATGATCCGCATGCTTACTGGATTAAATTTTATTATGAACAGAAAATAAATTACTCAGTTTTAAATATATAACTAATGTGAAACAATTAAAAATGAAATAACTCATAAAATAAAATAGCAGCAGTAGCAAACAAAAAGAAAATTTACACAATTGGAATATTCTTTTGTAGTGTTGAAAACAGATCTGATTGATAAACTGGACATTTAAAGTGCTAGACAGTTTGAGCTCTTCAAAATGGACAAAGGACTTTCAGTCACAATACTGCAAGTGATTCTTTTATCCACTTCACTATAGAAAGACACGTGTTGTGAATCAAATGGAACCACCTAAAGCACTACTGTTTCCAAGGTACTTTTTGTTCAAGGTTACCAAAGGGGTCTCCTCTAACCTCTCTCCTAAACTCAATTGTTAAAAATTGGAAAAGCATTACATATTTTGAAGTACCAAGGGGGGCCACCCCCCATAATCTTCAATCAAATCATTGTTGGTTTCAGATATTGCTCCATTATGATTAGTCTTCAGG
Source organism: Polymixia japonica (assembly GCA_900302305.1). Lineage (NCBI taxonomy): Eukaryota > Metazoa > Chordata > Actinopteri > Polymixiiformes > Polymixiidae > Polymixia > Polymixia japonica. The sequence goes on from OMKK01065680.1 coordinate 1,960, forward strand.
CAATTAATTATTAGAGACTTTACCCACTAGCTGTCTACGGCATCCTAAAAGAGCAAAAGTGTCATTACTACTGACTGACCATGTTATAATCCAACAGTAATCCTGGTGATAATAATGGTTGTTCATAACATTGTTCCATATTATCATCTATCATCGTCATCTATTCGCGTCTTTGCATCGACATTGAATGTAATCGCGCCATGTGAAACATTCGCTTCGCGTTTGGTCTGAACACAGCTTGTCTTATTTTTGTTTCCAATGGAGTGGAGTCTTCTCATGAGACATTACAACCAAAACATAGAACTGTGAAAACATCTTTAGTATCAAAAACACTGTTCAGACTGTCCCATTGACAACATTGTCTATTCCTCAGCTTTCCTTCACATGGGATGCTGAAAATGCAGCACATTCAAGACAGCTGGGATCTGGGAGGTTTACAACCTCAAAGCAAGAAAGGTAACTGAGAAGAGGATAGTGTCATCACAACCGAGTCTGAACTGGAACGCTGAAAATTTGCCTTGCCTAAGAGCACCACTCCTACATGTAGTATAGTTTGGGGACAGTTAAGGACATTTATCCATTACGATACAATAATTAACAAAAAACATTGGCCTTTCTAGCCTCTAAAGACAACACTGTCTTCTCATGAGGTAAGAAACTTTACACTTCCCATTTTCATGAATTATTTATTATTATTGCTCTAGTAATGCTAATTTTCCATTAGTCAGTGTTTCTAGACATTTCTATGGAGTCCTCTAGTATTGACTCTGTGCTGCTCTTCACTACAGAGTAGCGCCCCCCTATGGCAGAACCAGAGACACGCCGGTCAGCAGGGGAGATCTGTCTCAGCTCTCTGCGAGACAAACGGATCGGCACCATCTCCAAACCACCCACACCGCTGCCATCCTCTTGACCATAGCTCCCCGGGGATTGTGAGTGTTCGCTCATCTGGCCGTGCACAGGCATCTTTGTGTTTCTGTGTGTTTGCATATTGGAAAACGAGGAAGGATAGGAGGTTTGGTGTTGATGTTTCTCCACAAGTGCTCGCTCAGTGCAGGCCTGCGTCTGGCTCGGTTTTTCCTGGCGATCGTCCATCTTTGTGCGTGTGCGCTCGGCGTGCATCTTAGTCTGCATCGCCTCGGAGTGCGCGTGATGATTATTTCCCCTCGCGTGTACCTGCAGATCGTGCGCCCGTGTGTGTGAGGGCTGAGCGGCAGGCCGTTGCTGGGGGTTCGGGGAGTCGCAGAGCAGCTCGTTGACTTTCTTCTTCAGCTGGCGGCTGGAGCTCTTATAGAAAAACAAGTCCTTCTCTAGCTGCTGTATTCTAGCCTGGATGGCCAGATCTGTCTTTCCTGGTCCGCCCTCTGCACACGAACGCATGCACGCACACACACACACACACACGTGAACACGCACATAGAGCCACCCACAACATGGAGACATAAGAATATAATACAGTAACTTACTAATTACTTACTAACTATTTGAGGATATGTTCTATCTTACATCCCACCACCAAAGAAGTTGTTCTTTCCAAAGGCTTGTAGCACTTGTGACAATCAAATAACAAGCGTCACCTTTAAGTTGGTGCAGCAGGAGCTGGATGGTAGTCTGGTACTCTTGGTGCTGCCGGGTGAGCCTGCGGTCTGTGTCCAGGGCGAGACACTGCAAGGCGGCCTCCATCTCTCTCATCACCCCCTCCTGCTCTTCAACCTGGAGCTGCAGCTCCTCACAGTGCAGCTGCAAACGACGCTCCTCCTCACGGAGACGCACCACCTGCAGAAAAGGGAGGAGGTGGGAGGAAGGAGATAATAAATAAACAGACTAAAACAAAAATAAATTAGCATACAATATCCTTCCCTAAAAGACTACTTTGAGAGAGTGAATGTGATCGATGGAAGGGAGGAGGTTCTTGATACTGATACTATTCAAAATGGTATTATAATGACATTCTGTGCAGCCCTTTCACTGCCTTATGTAGACAACCTAGTTAGAAAGAGAGAGGGAGGAAGGAGGCGGGAGAGTGAGTGAGGAGGCAGGCAGGGAGCAGGAAAGAGAGAACAAGAGATACAGTTTAATCAGCATCACAGTATTCGGTGCGGCTGCCATTCTGAGTGACAAAGGCACACCCCCCCTGGAGAGAAGAGGAGCGCTGGAGGGGGGAAAGGAAATGGAAAAGGAGAAACAGAAACATAGCACACCGGGTGGTAGGAAGCAGGAAGAGAACATGACAACAATCAGGTTCTGACTCCATCACGGTGGAATAAACGACGGATGAAGACAGCTGATTACAGCTAACTGTAGCCTCCTAACTGACACACACACGGGAGATGGCACAGAGCATCAAGGCACTTGGAGACAAGATGCAGCGGCAAGGCCTTTTGGTTATTTTGTGTGATGCATGCATGCAATAAAAGTGGATGTATTCTCAACAAACTGTTCACAGTAGCTGAAAAACTGTGTTTTTGAAAACTGTTTTGAACTGTATTTAGAGACGTCACCTGATCACTTTTATTTGAACGTTAATATTTTTGCACCATAATGAAATTGCGTTCATTGTGTAATGGAAGCTTCATTTGCATCATTTCAGGTAATTTCTAGGATGACGTGATAAAGCATCTGTGATTATGAGCGTGATTTTAATCTGGTGGAAACCACAATCTATAACAACTAACAAACCACAATTGTTCAAGTTGATATTTGTTTCAATAGTGACAAGCAGAGATAATGTACCTGTAATGTGTGAGAGAGAGAGAAACAGACAGAGAGAGAGAGAGAGAGAGGGAGTGATGAGTGGTAAGGCTGTGTCTGCCAGTGCAATTGCCTGTGTTTCTGTGTATGTGTGTGTCTCCTATTTACCTTATTGAAGTACTTGACCAGCAGCTCTGAGGCGTCAGCTGTTGACAACTCCTTCAGTTTCCTGGTGACATCACCGTGGTGGGTGGGCTCAGTGCTGTGTGACTGACAGGAGGAGGCTGTAATTGACAGCTGCTTCTGTTTGTCCTGTATGGAACGGTTCTTAAACTCCAGAGCAGCGTCCAGAGCTTCTATAGCTTCCTCCAGCTGGAACAGGCAATGCTCCTCCTGTAAACAGTCATACAGACAGAAATAAAACAAAATCCCACAAATTAAAGATGCAAAGTCATTGGCATGCATGTACACGGTCATACATACAGTGTATGTAGAACTAATGGAATGGACAAGAGAAGGCCTGTGACATGATATGAGATATGAGAATATGAGACTCTCCAAAAGCTTTGCAACCCTAACATGGTCTCAGGTGTCCAGCACTCATTTTTAAGTAACAACCTATGTGCAACTAAACAAACACATTCATCTACACACACATGCACACACTTTCCCTTTTTCTGACCTGTGCAGTGAGAATACTGCCGTCTTTAAGCTGTGCATCAAGAGCGGCTCTCCTCTGTCTAAGTGCGTCTCTCTCCTTCTCCAGTTCCTCTGTGGGAACTCCCCGCGTCTGACCTGCCTCGCTGCTGTCTGCTAGCTGCTCCTCCAGGGTCTCCAGCCGCACCGACACACGCAGCAGATCCTGACTCACAGCCTGGGAACGGCGTAGACACTCATTCAACGGGATTCATCAAAAAGTGTTACGCAAAGCATTTTAAGTATGGGCAATCAGACACATTTCACATCTTAACCCTAACCCTGCTCCAACAACTGTCAGTGTTCCACAAACATGGAATTTATGATAAGTGAAGCCCAGTGAGTTAGCAGGTTAAGTGTTTATCGACAGTAGCTTTTACAACGTCCTGGACACTGTAAGACAGACACCTCTTTTAAATTTGTATTACAATATTAAGATACTTTTCTGACAAGATAAAAATGAACACACACACACACACTCATCCAAACCTGCAAACCGCACAAACACACACTTCCAAACCTGGAAACTGTACACAAACACACACACACACACACCCATCCAAACCTGCACACCGCACAAACACACACACATTGACCTGACTGGAGCGCAGCCTCTTGACTTCCAGTTTGTTTCTCTGCTGCAGAATGGTCTCCCTGCGTTGGAGAACCTCCTCTCTCCTCCTCAGTTCCTCCTCCAGCTCCTGCAGCTCTGCTCTCCTCTGCAGGGCCCGCTCCTCTTCTGTCTCCAGCCAGTCACTGTCATGTTTCTACAGTAAGAGGAGAAAGAAGGAGAAGAAGTTACAGAAGGAGGGGAGGTCATACAAAAAGCTTTTTTGGGGAGACCAAAGAAACAGAGTTTTAAAAAGAAAAATCCATTATAGCTCACTATAACAATACTTGACCTTTTCCTTTGATTCTTCATAGAGATTGTTTTGGTAGACCATCAAATCTTCTGCCCTCAGTCCCTATGAACAAAAGAGCATTTAACATTTTTAGCCAGTGGAGTTGTTAATATTCCACTCATGCTGAGTGATGAAATACTCTATAGGAGCAAAGTAGGAAACTATTTAATATTTTCTTAGTGTCCAATTCAACTCAGTTGAGTAAAATGTGCGTGATTGTTGTAGACTATATAAAGATGGACGACGCATCTCCACTTCCTCCCACTGTACAAAAGTGAAGCTAAAATATCCTGGATACGGGTACTGCCATCTTGCACTGATGTGATGTCATTTGCAGCCAGAGTCTGCGCAGTCGTGATCGGGGGTTGGAGTTGCGGTATCGAGGTCCCGCCCATACACCCGCCCGACTCAATCACGAGCACAATCTGCTGCTCAATCATGACGTCACACCCCCTTTGTATAGCATCAAATAACTAATTAACTTATCAGAAAAATGAACACATACATCAGCGTGATAAGAACTACCTAAAAGGACAGACGTGTACTTTGATTTTTTTAGTTTGGCCCATGTCCCATCCGCTAACATGGAGGGGGCAGGGTTTATGACCTATACTGCAGCTGTCATGTGTTCATATTTATATTTTATATACAATCTATGTGTTGAAGTGGTGGTGAAGTGAAGAGGGGGTGGTTGCCAAACTGGACTGAACATTCCCATAACCAAATATGAAGTGTTGACATGATAATGTATTGTTGCAGTACAATGCCTTGGTACAGCTGACCAGCGTGTTTGATTCTACTGTGAATGCATTTTTTAACATTGCACAACAAACCCTGTGTGGGTCCAGTTCTTTGGTAGCATGGCTGGTTTCTCTGTCCTGTCTGAGGCTGGTCTGAAGCTGTGCTCTCTGTTGTCTCATGTGCTGCAGACTGTGGTAAAGTTGTGCTCTGTTCTCCTGGCTCTGCAGAGATAGCCTTGTCAACACGCCAGCCTCTCTGCCATCGTCGCTGTGTCTGCCATGTTTGTCCACTGCTTGGGCCTCCTTGCCTGTCACACACAAACAGACATTGATCATAGACAGAGATACAGAAATTGATCACAACTAGAGCAAACATACAGTATTTGTGAATATAACTTCAAATAATTTAATAATTTAATTTGGAGGTTTGCTTTTTAACTTTCTTTGCACTGTCTGTCGCATACAAACAGTGACAGCCATGCAAGTGCAACACACACACACACATACACACACACACAGATATCCATTTCTCAGATAGGAAGTACGAGGTCTTCTGAACACACCAGTTCTATCAAGCTTTTTGATGAGCTCCTCTTTCATGCGCATGTTGATTGACAGTTCCTGGATCCTCCTCTGAGTAAAACTGGCTCTTAGTCCCGCCTTCTTCAGACATAACTGTTCTCCCACTCTCTCCTGAGACCCTTTGAGGAAAAGAGAGCCGTCAGTATGAAATATAATCCAACATTGGGCCAGGATATAAAATAAGACCTTAAAAGATATAGTCACCAGGTGATTTAAGGGAGGATTGTGTTCTCTTTTTCAACACAGCAGAAGACATATCACGCATCCAGTATAAATTTGGTTATCAACTCATTTTTGATAGGAGGCAAGAATAGGCAGATGTGTCTATAAAGATGGTCCAGAAAAGATGAGATGAGGTCCTTACACTCAGAAGTCCAGAAGTACCTGTTGCTAGCTGGGGCTGTTGAGCTAACTGGGTTTCCTTATTGGAGTTCTGGTCCAGTCCAGCGCTGTTCTGTTTCAGGGCTGTTTTCTTTTGCCGGCCAGTCCATGTACGGTTCAGAGAACGCCTGTTGTAATGATACAACACCTAATTAACAACACCTAATTAAGCATATAATTATTATTAATTATTATTTACTATATTTCTTAGATATATAGAAATTTTGAAATCAAACTCAGCAGGTTGAGATTGTTCAAGATCTCACCTAAATCTCATTTTGCCCTCGTCGTCGTCGTCCTCTCCTCTCTCCTCTTGATCTCGGTCCTTCCTCTCCTCCTGCTGCCTCATGAATGGGCAGTACACCTTCTCTTTCTCCTCAATCTCAGCCAGCAGAAGTTGACCACGCATCTTAAAGGCTGCCATCACTCTCTCCAATGAATAGGCTGGGGGACTGGTGTGAATCTAGACACGCGCATGCACACATTCAATATGATTTGATAAAGCCCAAGTTGTGATGTTGAATTAGCCTTAATAGGCACGAGGCAAAGTAGAAAATAAAAAAATTGGATTTCTGGCAAAGATCAGCCCATTTCCAGATAAAATTGACCACGGTCGTAAAAATTAAATAATATATTTGCTCAAAATTATTTACACACAAGTGGTAGTCCAGTTATACTGCAATTGCAAATAAACCTATGAGTTGTCTCTTTACATAGCAGTAATGAAAAAAAGATCACATTTAAAGCTAAGCCCCTGACCAAGCCACCCAGCACACAGCCTTGGTACATACCAGCATGATTCTGAAAAATCAAGTGTTTTTTTTTTTAAGTCGCCTACCTTCCTGGCAGGCTCATGGCCACAGCTGTGTCTGATGGGGGGGGCACTGTGGGATTTCCTGTCAGAATACCCAGGGGGCTCTGCTTCTGCTGATGCCCCTGATGTTGCAGTCCTAGAAGCCACGAGGTCGCTATGGAGATGATCAATCAGAATCTGCTGGTCTACCAGCTGTCTAGTCTGAAGACATCGATGGACAATTATAAATGTGCCCAAACAGACAGTACACACACACACACACAGTCAAATACCAGTGGAATTGTGTCACTGAGGATAACTATGATTAGAAGTATTTTTTCATCTTACTTTTCAGACCACTTTTTTCTACTTTAATTTTGCCCTTTTCCACTGCTCAAAAAGCCGTCTAGTAGAAAAAAAGAAAAGAAATCATGACTCTTTTCTCCCCACCTGTATGCGCGTACGTTCCCCTTCTTCCTCTAAGGCCTGGATGTGTGTTTTTCTCTCTTGGAGAAGTTTCTGTACCTCCTTCTGCAACTGCCTCAGTTCCTCTTCCTTCTCCTCTAATATCTGATCATCTATAGCTAAGGCCTCCTGAGAGAGAAAGAGAGAGAGTGTAATGGAAAAATCAATCTGACTCTAGGAGGATGTGTGATGAACTAATGTAACTCATGTTGAAAGAGTATGTTTTGCAGAATGTGCAAGAGAGGGTGAAACAAGCCTTGCCGTTCCTGTTCTGTTTCGAATGTGTTTTAGATAAGATATAGGAGCAGCTATAACGTTCCAAGAAATGTACTGTGAAAGTGATAACCACCTGTTAAGCCCAAGATGTTATTGTGTGACTATAAAACCAGTATGTTTTCTTTAATCAGGGCTCATTTTCCTTGGCTCTGTACAAGGGGTAGACCATATATGCATATATTACAAACTTTTTGAAACAACTGCAACTTTTTCACATTTATTTGAGCGTGCAATTATTAAATTCCATAACAAGACAGAGAGAGAGAGAGAGAGAGAGAGAGAGAGAGAGAGAGAGGACAAATTCAAAACACATTTTGACAATAGTTCTTACATTTCCTTTGATAATTGCAATATATTCAACTATCCCTTCTTGTGTTATTTTTATCTGCCGCAACTGACGTGACCTTTCAAATAACATTCTGTGATAAATTGAGTGACTTAACCATAATCAGTGGGGAATAATATTTTTGTGTATTATTTAATTGTAATCAGTACCTGGCATTTGTTGAGCTCTCGTCTGAGCTGTAGTATGGTGACATGGTGGGGTTGGTCCCCATTGACTTCTGGAGAGTCTTCATCATCAATCTGATTGACAGCAAGCAGTCTCCCCAGCCAATCTTCCAAACGGTACTTGAGGGCAGGACTCAGGGCGGGGCTTGATATATCCTCCAATAGCACTGCAGCTTCCTGGGCCAGGAGGCGGTACTGTGGTGCTTCCTCTTGGTTCACTATTGTCTCCGAGTCAGATATCCTATCACTGTGATTAGCCTGACTGGAGCTGTCCTCCTCCCTCCTAGCCTTTCCTCCTGCCTTCTCTCTCTCCCTCTCCATCTCTTGCTCCTTCTCTTTCAGCACCTCTTTCAACGTCTGTACTTCATACTCCAGCTCTTCTAGCCTTGCCTCACTGGGGTCCCAGGCTGTAGGACAGAATTTCGTCTCTGTACGGGAAGACATGGTTCCGGGATGGTTGCGTACATGACGTACCCTACAGGCAAACTGCAGGACACTCAGAGTCTCGGCCACGCTGTGGTGGGAGGGGCTTACGCATGCCACCATCAGCGTGTGGGCTGTGCCTCCTAGGGAGTCACGGAGGAGACGGGTGATCTTTGCATCTCGGTACGGAACGTGTGTGTTGTTGCCGCTGTGGCCACGGCGATTCCGGCGTGGGTCGGAGAGCGCGCGGATGACATTGCCTAATGCCAGCAGGCCCGTGTTGATGTGGACGGACTCTTTGAGCCGGGTCCCGGTGTTGCCCGTTTTTCCAGCATGTTCCAAGCCAGCCAGGTCCACCAGGTGGAGTTTGGAGGAGCTGACTAAGCATGAGGAGGAGCTGTTGTCATGGCAGCGCTGGGTAAGTTGAAGGGTGAGGATGGCATGGGAGCGGCTCGAGCGCTCATTCATACCCGTGGTGCCGGTGTGCCGCAGGGCATTGCCTGCCTCTAAAATGGTGAGGAGTTCCTCTGCTGAGGTGACCACTGTCTCTTTGGCTCCCACCACCACTGGAAACGCACACACACACACACACACACTTTGAAGATACACATTTAAAGAGCTCTCAATCTGTTTGTGGGACTGTGGAAACATTCTCATGTTCAAATACACAATGATGCTACTAGTCAAATCTGCTTAAATGAGACACAAATAATTATGAACAAAATTGGACATCTGTATTGCTTGCAAATAGGTGTATCATGGCCTTTTGAAGAACCCCATAACTTACCTGTATATCCTCCATTATCCTCTTTCATTTGCATTTTAGGTCTGCATTTTATCAGAACTGACTGACTTTATCTGAACAAAATCACTGTCTGGTCCTACCTGTGTTTCCCCTGTCGTCCTCTCTAATATGCAGCTCTTTGTGGTTGGTGTGGAGCTCCAGCAGGTCTCGCAGCTCCTCCATGTACAGCTCCATATACGAGACCCGCACCTCGGCCTCTCCACACCCACTCATCTGTCTCTTTTTCCCAAGGAGCAAGAACACATCCTGGGCAACACGGCTGACAATACCACACTCCTCGTCTGGGAGAGATGCTGGAAGGGATGGATGACATGGTGTGAAGACAAGACAATGAAATTCCAGAAAAGGGTCTAGTGAGTCTAAGCATCGGAGATGGGGCTGTCTTGGGTAATTGAGGTAAATATTCCTGCAAGGATGACGATGAAAAATGCTATCTGCTCATGGTTCACCAACAATATCTGCAATATTTGTGATAAGGTAACAGGTCAGTATCACAATATTAGATAGAAAGTGCAACAGATTGTCACAGAATCCCTTATTACTTGTTTCATGAATACTGACCAAATCTATTCTGTAGCTTGAGAGCAATTAGAAATCAAACATGACAGTGTGTTTTCCTTCATTATGGAGAATTGTGTGATTTCTTAATCTCTAGTTTACCAGCGCAAGATTTAGGTCCCCATTTGACAGCCTCCACCTGAGCTTTGGAGCTGCGTTGCAGGCCCAGGTCAGCTCGTTGACTCCACACGCACACGCACTGACTGCAACGAACACGAGACGGGGTCCCACCACTGCTCAATAGCGCTACATTCAAAAATCGCGTAGGGCATCTTTAAATAGATTTGCGGTAGTGGCGTCAGATCAGCTGCTGTTTTATAGTAAATACTCATCACACAATAAACATCCTCAACGTACAACTTACCAACACGGCCCCCTCCTAGTGTGTACGTCTTCCCCGACCCCGTTTGTCCGTAAGCGAACACCGTGGCGTTGTGGCCCTCGACCACAGACTCCACCAGCGGCCGGACGCAGGACTCGTACACCTCATCCTGGCTGGCTGTCGGTCCAAAGGCGTGATTGAAGGACAAGACTCGGTCTGTGCAGACAACCACCTGTGAGCCTCCAGGCACCACTCTAACACACACCCGGTGCTTGTGGAGAACTTCTCTGGAAAGTAAAGGACGGATCCGAACCGCGACCCGGACACACGCCTCGTTCATGACGACCTGACGGGCAGGTGGTTAATAGTGTTATTACATAGAAATAACTTTGTTTTACATCTAATTTAATGCATTTCTGGAGTTGCGCTGCGCTCGCTGGAAAGGTGGAATCTCTGCTGGTAAAAATGACTTGTTTATTGCGAAAAGTTGTGTAGCAATTTACCGACGATTCGTAGATTTATAAATAAACGCTTTGATCGGTGTTTTCTGTTCGCATGGCTCGGTAACTTTACTCCGGTCTCGGGTTTGTTGTCGCTTCTCGGTTGCCTGGGAAACCGCCGCCGCGATGCCAGCGGGAGTCAACAAGAACACAAGCAGAACTTTCAAGAGACGTCGAGCAGCGCAGACTGTCTGGTACACAGAGGAAACAGCGCCACCCCGCGGCACGGTTGAAAATTATCATTTACGCTCTCAAGGGACATCGTCGTGATCATTTACTGCGTATTAATTTGTATTGAATTTAAACTTCATTTTAAAATATTTTGTAAACTTACAAGTAATTTGCTTTCGAGCAAATTGTCTCTAATATAGATGTTATGCAACCTTTTCGGCTCAGGCTTCACACCAGTTAGCACCACATTGAATAATATACTACTAGTAAGGTGTGGCCCCAACCTACCACAGCCAACCTAACGTTACTCAATTTTGGACAATACAAGTCTCTATATCTCTAACAGTATGCAATCTCAACCAAAATGAATCATGTGAATATGCTGTTGTTAAATGCAACATTAATTCAAATTAGGAGAGACAAGCATCTTTAACTTTTTCTGTTGACCTTTTTCTTATCATTATTGTTTTTTTTAATTCAAGTATAAAATGGGCACATGAAGGCGTGTTGTATGTATTTTATTTTATTTTATTTATTTGTTAGTTTATTTAACAGGGACAGTACACATTAATAAACCAGCCAAGCCAAAGTTAGCCAAGAGGCTATGTAGCATCTCAGCGTCTCCTAGTCTTTACAGGCTGGGCTAGTGGTAATAGTGAGATACTGTCACACAACCATAAGGTCACACATTCAAATGCCTGAAGATGTGTTTACCAGTAGCCATCTGTCCTGTCAGAGCATCCTTCAGCAAACCACTGGGCCCCCACCTGCTCAGTCATTGTAAGTCGTGCTGCATGAGACCATCAACTATGCCTAAAATGTCAAAGTTTGTAATCTCAGCAAGAGTAAACATAATTTTTTATCTCAGGGACCAGAGAAATGCACTGGTGCCCGGCCCTGAGAATGATTGCACTGTATGTAATGCTGCCAGACAGCCGGTCAGTAATAAATACAGCGTGTGTGATGTATGGGAATGTGGGCCATCTCTTTGTGATGCTGCTTGGCGTAAGGCCACAGGTAGAAGTCAATGACCGCCGAACTGATGTCGCAGGTCTGCCCATCTCTCTCCTGTACCAGCTTGCAGAGGCGCGCCTTGATCAGTTCCACTGACCAAATAGAGCAACCGCGGATCTCCACCTCCCTCCTATCCCCAGAATTCAGCTGCTCACCTGGGAGGGTGAAGAGAAAAGTCAGGTAAACACTTGATCTATGTTGAGGCAGGGTAGGATGGGAGAGAGAGCAAGAAAGAGATAGAAAGAGATAAGAGAGGGAGGGAGGAACGACAGTGGGAAGAGTGTATGTATCGAGTTTTCCTCTCCAATAGTTTAATTTTTCCACCACATACACAGACACACACACAGAGACACACACACACACTGAATACAGCTATCTTGTATCCTTCCTATCTTTCATGACCAGAAAGTTAAGAGCACACATAAACACCGGTCTCACCATTCTTCAGTGCCTGCATCAACGTGTCAGAGTATCGTAGCACCCCGAGGTAGACAAGGGCCTGTGGGACCCTGTAGTCAGCAAACATGGTGAGACAGTCCAGGTTAGGGATATCTCCCTCCCCTCTGGCCTCCATGATGCCCCAGAAATCTGCCACCAGGATCTGGGCACGCTTGTAGAATGAGATCCTCTTACCCTGAAATAGTTGGCAGGGAGTAATGCTCTCTTAACTGTTTAAAATCACGTATTTTTTTCCCCTATTACACAATCATGGCAGTAAAGTAATGATTATTGACAGATTAAAAGGCAGGTGGATATCCTTATTTCGTTTGCTACATCATTGATCATTCTAACATAACGAAGAGATCATTAGACCACCTGCCGCTCTGTCTCTGGCCAGGAGATGGCACTCTTAGACCATTTTTTTGTTTACATTTCTTCCATTTCATTTATGGTCAATGGTCAATGCTTGACTGTGAAACAAACACTTACAAAGCTTTCAAAGCACTGTTAAGGTCATCCCACACTGCCCCAACAAACGGCAACCAACACCATCAAACACATACAGACATCCAGCATCAGATTGAATATGTTGAATCGGAAAAAAGCAAATGCTGTTGTTGGATGGCGTTTGATGGGGCAGTGTGGGATGGCCTTTAAAGTTATTCAATTAGATTAAAGTGATAGATAAACCCACGTTTGTGTTCTATGTATTTACTACCTTGTGGATTCCAAAAGCCCCCATAAGCACAGGAAACCCAGAACAGTGTTAATCTGTTTAAGTGTTTTCTACACCCGAGTACAAAAAGTGTTATTTTTAGGGTTAGGAATTAGTGGTGGAGTAAGACATAGATTAAGACCAGGGTTGAGGGTTAAGATTAGATTAAAGGGATGATTTTAAATCAATAGGTATGACACAGATTTTGTATACATGTATTAATGCAGCCATGTATTCTGTCAGTATTAACTACCACTTATACCTCATATGTAGTTTCGTCTCTGTAGGAGGGCAGCTTTTCCACAATGAGTGCCACCATCTTCTGGGCATCATTCCCGGCTTGGCTGATAAAGCTCTTGAAGCTTCCTCCATGCTCCAGCAACACGCAGCCGCCTTCAGTCAGAACCTTATTAAATACATCCAGTAGGAGATTAGCTCAAATTCAAAGAATGGGTATGTTTGTCAGTTAAAGCATTGTATATTCTCAATTGACCCCATACAACAAGGGGAGCACACACCATAATATAAAATAGCAATAATATGAGGGTGATGCGGCTAGGTTCAAAGCCCTTCTGGGAGCTAAGAAGACTGCGAACAAGCTCCATGGCACTCACAAGAGTTGGCATAGCAACACATTCCATTTATGATGAAGCATGGCATAATAGTGCAGTTATGAACCAATATAGTTATGGTCAGTACTCGGTGGCGTTCCTGGAGCATGGGCATGGACGTGGCGTTGTCAGACCGCAGGACACGTCCCAACTCCTCTATACTTATCTGAGAGAAGTACTTGGGATCAGTAATGGGTACACCTGTGGAGTAAGGGGGAGGAAAAACTGGATAAGAACAAACGAAAGTTAGCCGTAGCCAACAACCGCTGAAGAGAAAGACAGCAAAAAGAAAGTACTCAAGACTCAAGATGTACTCAAGATAGTATAAAAGTATACAGTTCTAGTTAGCTATAATGACTGAAATTTAACACCACAGTCGTCATTTTGGCTGAGAGGTACCAAAGGCATAATTTGTTCTGATCTTGTAAAGGCGACCCAAGATTCATACTCTGAAGCAAGGTACCTGGGCATTTTGTAGGAAATATATTGCAATTAGAAAGGCCACAGTGAACACCCATAGAGAGCACTGTTCCATGTGAGACATAATTGATTCAAATTCAGTCATTCATGCCAATTATGAAAGGTGCACAGACTCATACAGAGCTAACGGCAATTTCCCAGAATTACAAGTTTAAGTGAAGGGCAGATATTCAGTAATATGCATAGAAATACATAAGATAGGAAAAGTACACAGTTTTTTTTATTTTATTGTCACCTAGTCCAAATGCTGTTTCAAAGACTATTCCACCCTCCAAAACTCATTCTCACCTTCTTCAATAGCCCTGGTTATGGCAGCACACAAGGTCATGTAGCCTGTGTATGTGGTCCCTTTATAAGTCACCTCACACTGCTGGTCTTCTCGCTCTGGCCAAAAGGAGAAGTTCATGGTGTCCACCACAAACACCCAGTTCAGAGCCTGCAGTGTGGAAGAGACTAGATTATCAAGACAGAAGGTAAGAAAATCTGTCACAGTCTTGCAATTCTGTCAGGCTGACTGTTATTGACCTGCCCTTCAGTGTTCTACACCCAAGATCCCCCGATCCAGTCAAGTAATGCAGCAGTCCTACTCACATTCTGTTCTATACACCGGCATTGATGTTTATGTTCAGTGTGATACTGTAGCTTAAAACAAATAATGAGCTACAATTAATATCCACTGTTACATGATTCATGCCAGTAATCTCATATTAAGGTGTTATTTTACTTCCCACTCATTATAAACTGATGTCCCATGTACAATCACTGCTATCCTAAACTCATAGCCAAATTACACCTAAGGGCTGTGGTAGTTGACTTTTCACTCTTCAGCACGGCTTAGAGATCATTTCTATCATAACCAATCTCTCCATAACAGTATAAGTTATTGTAGTGATACCTGGACATGCTTGCCAATTGCCGTACACAAACTCCATGCCTGAGTTTGTTGATAGCGTAATAATAACTATATTATTCATAATCATACCAGTAATTGTAATTACTCAAGGCAGTATTATCCATACTCTACTACAATACACACTACAACAGCATGACACTGAGAATACTACGATTAGGACTTAAATTTCCACTGGGGCACACATAAAATAAGTATTCACTTACGGTAAGTCACTTTGGACAAAAGAATCCAACAAGTGTGAAATAATAATGGTCCCTCCCTTTTTTTAAAAGGAGAAATCAAACTTTGTGGAAGTAAATGTCTAATTGGGTTACCATGGAACCCTTGTAGAACACAGTGGTTGCTCTAGAAAGCTATTTAAAATTGGAGTGGTGGGGTGGCCTAGTAGTTAGAGAGTACATTATTCAAAGGACACTGGTTCAAGCTCTGCTTAAGTGTCCTTGAGCAAGACAACAAATCCCTACCAGCTCCAAGGGGGGCTGCTACAGTATGCATGTACTGTACTGTATGTAGCGGTGTTCTGACCCCCTTGGAGGATGACAGAAATTCAGTTGTACTTTTTCTGATGTTTTTCCTAGATGTCTGAATAACACAATTATAAAAAAAAAAAATTCTGGTCTCCTTGCAGAGCCCATTAAAGATTAATTTCTAAGATGCGAGGACATCATTGCCCACCATTGTCTTTTGATCTGCTCTAGGCCAGATTCCGTGAGAAGTCACCAAAGCTTATTAATTATAACAAGCATTATAATTGATATAGGGTAACTATATTCACACCTATAATGTTTGTTTGAACATGGTGACCATCTTCAAATTCCCTTCATCATCTATTCTGCATTGTTAATGCAGTGTAGTTGATGTCTCATTTTTCACAAATGTTTTGAAAATATAGGTTAATAGGCAGACTGTAACACTAAGTGTTTTTCTCTGGCTACAAACACATTCCTTTTAGCTACTGACAGCTGGAAGGACAACAACATTTGAAGATACTGAACAATTTCTTCATGGAAGAGGAGGAACTGGTGTACCACCAGTTTACTGTCACCATGTGCTGTGTGTTGTGAAAAGTGATTTGTCTTTCTGTGCGACCCTGCTTGTTACTCCCCTGGTCAGAGGTGGGTGCTGGGGCCAGCGGATTGGCCTTCTTCCAACCACTGGCAGTTAGTTCCTCGCTGTGGCGGAGGGAGTAGAGCATCTCTGCTACCCTCTGCACTCCCTCCTCCTCCACAAACACATCCTGACTCCGCTGTGTTACAAACCTCCCAGACTCACGGGGAGAGAGAGACGGTTCCATGGTGAAGACTGTATAGAACAGAAACACACATGAAGGGACATACAAGCATGCACATACATACTGGAGTGAGGATCCTTTCTTTCTTTGTGTGGTAAGAATGTCACGTCAAACTCAAGTTCTGTCAGTTTAATGTTAGATTGATTATTGCCAAATACATTAACACAACTTATTTGCACCACTCAGTGCTGCCCATGTTGTGTTTCTAGTGTAATTTGTTGAACAGGTGAACCGGTGTCATAAAAGTTAAATTTTTATTAAAATAAGAGCTGCTTAGTGGATTAGGTGCATACAAAATTAGTAAAGGACCCTGGTTTAAAAGGTCTGAATTCATTTTCTGTGAGGTAGGCCTATGCATGTCTGCTAATATGCAAGATAATATTGAACTGCCAGAGTTTAGAGTTTTGTGTGACATTTGCTCCCACACAAAGAAAGAGAGAATGATACATATAGGCATAGTACGTTAAAGGGACTGACCTGGATCAGCAATGGCATTTATGTGCATGTGCTGTGGGGCCAAGCTTGTCAGTCCCAGACCTTTACTTATCAGGACAATGTCAGCACTCCTCTCACATTTTACCAGATTAGGAGCTCATGGTGCTATTACTGGACTTTTAGTCAGACAGGGACATTTCTAATGCCCATTATTAAATCCAAATAACTACACCATATCTTCTGTCTATATCCATTAAGTTAAAAACCTTCCAACCATTTCCCTCTACTTGAAATGTTCCCAATGGTAGTGAATAATGTTATGTTTCCTATCGAATTGATAATGGAGTATAATGTAACCCAAAAGCATAGTGGCCTACTGAGTGGAATTCATTTTCAGTTTATTCATTCTCACTGGTGAGTCACCCAGTCATCAAGAAAATAGTTAGTAGTTCAGTCTTTTTCTGGAAAAAACACATTCTGCATGAGTCACAACGTAGGCCAGTCAGAGTACTTTTATTATTCTTCATTAAAAAACAAATCTGAACAAGCAACCAAAGCCATCAACTAAGTTGGAAGAGACACCATTGGACCTTTGCTCTGTCTAGTTCAGTAACTGAAGACACTAGTCACTGTACAGTACATGCACACTGCAGAACAATCCTATATATATCCTATATCTTCTGATATAACGGCTAAAGCTAAATGTGCTACTAAGCGGGGGTTGTTTAATTCTTTGTGCTTTATCATATAAAATTGTGAACTTACATTTCTTGACGATAACAAGGTAAAGTTCATGCAGACTACAAGCTGGTGTTTCGTCGCGTACTTATTTCACTACCTGGTTTTATGTTGTTGACCAATCAATAGTTTCGCTTTGGCGACCGTCACACGCAGGCAAGCCAATCAAATTACATATTTAGTGAAACCCGAAATACCAACGCCCACTCATTTTCTCATCACGTCGGCCTACCTAATCTATCTATTGAATAAAACGTTATTTGTAAGTGTAATATAAGTGGTACTCACAGCGATACGTCATTCTACAGAAATGTCCACTTTTGGAATGGTAAGATGTCTTAAAATGTATTTCTTTTTCTAACATTTAAACTTAGACCACGTTATTACAGAACTCATTGACTTTATTAATACACATAAATGACAGCTTAATGATTTTCTATCTTTTTGTCAATTTATTTAAAGACCGTACCATCTTTTTGTCACTGGTGTTACCTTACTCCTTTGGCAATATTAAAGGCTTTTATGATATTTCTCAATCTCTTCAGCACATGTAGTGTCACAGAAGATGATAATGCAACAAACCAGGAGATTATCTTCTATTTTATTTAATGATGTTTGTTCATTTGCGCAACCATGTAGTTGCTATAACAATGAAAATATTTGAAACCCTTACAAACAAGTAATGATGCAATCCTTTAAATCTTAACTTGAGTGTAGCAAAACCCAATGGATGTAAAATTATCATGTCAAATGTGACACATTTTATTTAATGTGACATAAAAAACACACAGTAACACCAGTGACATAGACCAAAGGCCCTTATTTTTTTTTTAACTCTAATTAAGTAGATGAGGCGAAATTGTTACATTTGGCATAAAATCAAAGACTATCATTGACACTTAATGAAAGTACTTAGTATAAGATCATAAACAAGTTTAAAAACACATTTAACTCCTTTACAAAAGAACTAAAATGTCCAACAAAGTGCATTGTCTAAACTGTAACTGTCTGACAACTGACTGACCAGAGGATTAACAATGATAAGAAAAGTTAGGAAATCTTAGTGCTATTTTATGCAGAATAACTCAGTGAACACGGGGGTCACTGGTGTTGCTGATCTTCACTGGTGTTACCCATAAGGAAGGTAACACCAGTGACAATTTTCATGAAAAAAGCATTTTACAAAATGGCCGCTACAGGGCATCAAACCGGGCGTCAATCATGGTGTACTCACTAAATTATGTAATTTGATTGATTGATTGAAAAGTTTATTTGTTTAGGGACAGATACAGAACATAGAGCATTCACAGAAAACAGTCTTATGTCACATATAACATTTAATCCATTTGTGTGCTTTTTTACAATTCCCTAACAATAAAGTAGGTCATACCAATGAGTTCAACTAAAAGCTTCATATGAAATCATGAGATAAATGAGAACATTTCTAATAACTGAAAAGAGACAGTGGACTTAGTGTGGGCCTTTCTTCATAGATCTTCAGGAAATAGGTAAAAGGAAGTCAAGTGATGTCATCAGTGTAATGTTTATTTCAAAATAATTGATTTTTGTTACATGGTAACACCAGTGACACAACTCCAGGGGACCACTACTTTCATTATATATTTTATAATATTTGTCATTTTGTTTTTTTGTCATTTACATCATTTATTTGATAGTTATGTATACATTATTGCATTTTAAATGGTAGAAAAGCATGTTTTTGACCTTAGACTAGAATTCTATATAATTCATTAAAAAACAAATACTGCCAAATAGAGCTCAAAAGGGTGTAATTGTTCAAATATTATATTGTTTTATTTTTTAAATATAAATAAAAGGTAACCCTAAAGTGTTTTTCAAGTGTAAATTTCTGTAAAGGCTAGGGACAGAAAAAAGGACTGCATTGATCAGAAGTCCATTTCAGTGTTTCAATAGACAAAGTATAGGTGAAACTGATGGTGATTGACTTGTTAAAGTGACTTTGTACTCTACACAGCTACCCTGTTGTGTAGAGAAAAAAAACCCTGTTGTGTACTAAAAAAATAAAAATAATAATGTACTCTTAAGACAGCAACTAGACATTCTGTAAATACACAAAAAGTAATTCCCTCCAATTGCCATGTTTCTACAAAATTAAAACTTGCAGTTGCAATTACTTTAAAAAAAACTTAAGCAAGCTTGGTAAAAACATACATGAGTCTGTTTGGTAAAAAGTGGCATCTTTAATCATTTTACAATTTGACAGTGTGAAGTCTACAGCATGGAGAGCAAACAGGTGTTGAACAGAGGAAACTGCAAGGGACAAAATAGACCAATTCCACATTATTGTTAAGTCTCCCATACAATGTCATAATAAATTGCTAGCTACATTTTTCCATTTCAGGTTACTTAGAACCAATCCAGATTGATCTCAATAACTACCATCAATATGCATCCAAATGGTCAGACTGTCTTGTATCTTAGATCAAGTGTACAACTACATGACAGTTAGGGTATTCATCCCAAAATAGCCCAGAACTCACAACACCCCCAAAACTGAAAACACTTTAAAGAGCAGTACAATTTCTTACATCTCTTTAAAAAAAAAAATCATAAAATGATCCACACCAAATGAAAAAATGTAGCTTACATTCTGCATGTTGTACCGAGTGGTAAGGGGGTACAACTGTGTGTGAGACACCAGTACAGACTAGAGAAAGCACACCCATCCACACACATGCATACACACACTGGGCAGATTTACTCTAGAGACACAAACATACACCATAACATACATCATAAAAACAAACCCATCCAAAAATAAAGGTTATGTTTATTTTTGTCTGTCAGGAGACTCTGAAGAATATTTTGAGAAACGTATTAAAAAAAAAAGAAAAAAACATTTACAGTGTGTGAGATAAGTAATGGACTACACTTAAAAATGCAGACCATCTACATTTTCTTTTACGCACAGGAATGTTGGACCTCATTTCTTTCATTAAAAAATACAAAAATAAAATTCAAAAAGAAACCCACAATCCGGGATAATAGTCTGAGGGGGCTGTGTTGGAGAGGGACAGAGGGGTTGGGGGGGCATTCTGAGTCTGCTTCAATCTGAGTCTCCTGGGTCTAGAGGAACTGACCAGAGTACTGCTTCACACTGAAATATAAAGAGTAAAAAGAACACAATACAGAGGAATAAAAATATAATTCACAG
>OMKK01065684.1:0-13688 GCA_900302305.1 Polymixia japonica
AGACCCCCCACCCCAAAAAAACAAAACAAAACAAAACGGTACATTATGTAATACGTTAAATTCAGGCCACTTTAGTTTTCTGTAGGCAAGGGGAAACATTGCAAAACACAATCATTTCTGTTTTTAAACAAAAATGTAAACATTTATATTAGGTAACTTTAATTAAATGAGACATGCTATAACAATAGATTATAGTCACTGACTGAGTGATGAAGTTTCCATACATGGTCCGGCCATATACTAGGTTTTGACCTAGTCTTGTTTTGTCATTGTTCCAGAGTGATCCTGACCAAGACTCTGATAAAGAGGAAGTCCCCTCCAGTCCTACTAGTCCTTCAGGTAAACCATGTTCTGCTGTTCATTGCATAATATGGTGCCTCTTATAATGTTGATGCACATAGCCATGCTGTGTGTGTGTGTGTGTGTGTGTGTGTGCAGCTTGTGTGGGAGAGGGCAACATATGAGACAGTATGAGATGTGGATATATGATTTAATATACAATGATTATAGCATACAATACTATGTGAACTGGTAAAGCATAGATTTACAACAAGAAAAATATCGTACATCTGTCAGTGCTGTAAGCCAACAGCGTGTGTGTGTGTTTGTGTGTGTAAATGCATGTGACCAGCAGGAGAGGGTCCTAAACGCAGAGGCAGGAAGCCCAAAACTGAGAAGGCACTTTTACTCCAGCAGCAGGACCCACAAGGCTCTGGCAGTGAAATGTAGCTACAATACTATCTACTCATAAACGCGTGTAAATATAAAGCAATGAAAGAGTATTATACATACAAACACTTGTATGTATAACATGGTATACCTCTTCACATTTCACAACTGTCATCTTGGACCTCTGTGTAAAAAGAGCTTACATACCCTATATTATTACTGTTAATATCATTTGTATTATTCTGCTGTATATAATATTTCCCTTCCAGGCCTGTAACAGACTTCATCCTTCCCCTTCAGGGACTCTGCTGAGTCAGACAGGAAGAGAAAAAGGGCGGCGGAGGACAAGTCAAAGAGCGGCGAGGAGAAGAAGAAGAAAGAGGAGAGCAAAGGAAAGGATGCAGACGGGAAGGAGCCTGAAGCCAAGAGAAAGAAACAAGCCAAGGACGATAGCTCCTCCGGCTCAGAGGATGAGGAGGCAGGTGTCCAGTCCACACACAAATTCTCAAAATTAGAATTTCCTGAAGGTAAACAATCAGAAGTGGCACGCCAACTTCACCGTTTACTAGATATTGTTGCTGTGCGGCGACAATTACCTTTGTCTTGCTCCCTGGGTAATCTGAGGTACCGTTCCTTCATATGGTGTCGCTATAGCCTGCCTGATGTAAATATGACTTTTCTGTGTTTTAGAACTCAAGTCCTGATGAATTAGGTTAATATTCAAGGCTTGTGCAGGTTGTTTTCATGTATATTCTTCTATATTAACAAAATCCTTTCCCAAATCCTTTTATAACGAACAGAAAAGCAAGAGCCGAAAGAGACAGCAGAACTCAATGGAAACGGAAAAGGATGTTCGGCGGCGTAAGACAGATGAATTAAGGGAGTAAGCATGCATGCACGCGCACACACACACACACACTCACTCACATTCAACATGGATAACTTCATGCAGTGCAACTTTTCAACAGTGAAAAGTACTTAAGTGTTGACATGGTTTAATAGTTTTGCATAGAAATGACAGGATTAGGCCTGATGTTGGCACTGCCTTCCATAATGTTGCAGCAAAAATATTTTTACAGTGTCCTTAAAGGCATACTGTGCTGCATTTCTCCCCATTGTTTTGCTGTGTATGTACAAACCACCACCTCTTCACATAAGAGTTGCATTCAGACTTTGCTGGGTGGGGATGGGTGGCCACGTGAACAAAACTAGCATCATGTCAAGTGAGAGTGAAGAGGTGTGTTGTTATGAATAAATGATGTGAATAGCTCCATTAGCTGTAAAGTATTGTTTTATGTGGCTGTCCTCTAAATCTATCTAATTAGTCTTGCATTGTGTAGAGATCTTAGCCTTCTCACACCTAACGTTATCGCTAGTCGACGCTAGGGTCTGTACTAGCTGGATAGCTAGCTAATGTAGCAAGCCAAGTGATCCTTCAAAGATCCTGATTTGCTGCAATTAATGTTGCGGCTGGATGTGCAATCACGACAGTAAATTGAAGTAAACTAAATAATAGCAGTTACCACCCAGAAATGTCCCGAACAGCCGTTTACAAGTTACAAGTTCACAAAATGGGCAGAGGTGCATTATGTGCATCTGCCCAGACTGCCAGTGCCGCACAGTTAAGATGGAGCACGGTTACCTAATATATCTTGTCTAATATATCTTTGAAACGGAACAGTGGGGACAAATGGAATGGGTTTTAGGCACAGAAGAAAACGGCCCTTTATTTTCTCTGGGACGTGTTTGTTGAATGCAGTTCAATCTGCAGTCCTCCCATGAGTAACAGTCAAACGGGAGGTCATTCAGTATGAACAACGGGGAGTGATGACAGTGATGTGTATCAGCCACCAGGATAAGAAGGGACAGGTTTCTAACTCGTTGTCTCTTGCAGACAAAACAAAGACGATGGGAAGAAAAGTGAGGAGAGGAAAGGCGACAAGAAAAAAGGTGAGCTTTTCGAATGAACAGGGTATGTGCAGGTATGCGTCTTACAGTCATTTAAAACACTTGAATTTGTGGTTGTTTCCAAGGTTTTACAGTCTGAGACAAGTGACAAATCCACAATAAAATTCTTAAAGGCTCTTATGCCCATTAAAGGCCTTTAAAACATAAAGAAAATCATTTGTTAGGCTCAAATTCAACCGCACAGTGTTTTAGTTTAAAATTGAAAGGCTTTTAGACTTTTAATATCTACTGGATGTATATTTGTGTCTTTCTATGAGGCACGCAGTAGCTGATTTGTTTTATTTTATTTTTTTATTTTTTATTTTTCTTCCAAATACAGATGAATACCTCAAAATGATCGGATGATGGTCAGACCCATGAAAAAACATTATCCATTACGGATCCAGAACAACATAGTTATTTTGTCCGACCTCTTAGCCCAACCCTAGTTGTTGCTGCTGTAAGATGAAGAATTTGTTGTGAAAGCTCGAACAAAATATGAATGTCTCCACAAATTTGCAGTCCTATTTGTCAGCCTAGTTGGAGCCGCTCCAGGCTGTGCAGCCTGACTCCATCACAGATTACACTCTTGGTTCTGTGGCTTCTAGCTAGAGTTTAAGTTGTTTATATTCACACAGTGAACTGTCCAAGCTGAATATGGCATATGTCAATTCTTAAACTGTGGTTCTCTCCTTTCAGACCATAATTCTGAAGTTGACCCAGGCCCAGTTGACCCTTTTATTAAGCATTACCATGTTTTTAGTAATCAGTCCTTCAATTAAGTCCTCCATTTTCACTCTAATAACTACGATTAAGCTGTTTGGAGGATCTTAAAACGCTGCGACTGCTAATGTAAAAAGCCAAACTATAACACTAGTGTAACTTTTTTTTGGGATATCCTGAAAAGAGCCTGGTGAGTTATCAAAAAGAATGTCTCCTAATATTAAAGCTGCTTTTGCAGTATTCTGTCAATACCGACAGCGAAGGAAGGAATTACAACAACAAGCTGGACTTTTCTCCTCCCCTGCAGCACCTCTCCACCGCTCTCCCCTGTCCATCAAAAACCTCAGGAGTTTAGAGCCGAGCCGGCAACGTAAACATAGTTTAGAAAAGAGGGAATATCAACACGCCTTTAGTTCGGCCTAAAGTGGCAACTTCACATTTGTTGTGAAGATTATGTGAACCTTCACATAGCACAGTCTTTTTGTTATTTTTAACATAAACTGATGTAGAAAAGTTTTAAGACAAATATTAAAACAAACTAAGATTCTTATTTTGTTTTCCATCAAAATGTTGACATTTCTTTTTGTTTTCCACAGAAATCTCAACAGAATCAAAACTTCAGAGGTTGCACAGCGAAATCAAAATTTCACTAAAAATTGACAACCCAGTAAGTCCTAGTTAGATGGCATCAGAATCAGTATGTTTCATTTAGAAACTATTTCACATCCAGTATTTGCACAGGAAACGCTTAAATCACTTGAATGGCAGTTAACAATGTCTATCATTCTGAACACCTCTGGCCATTATAAATCAAAGGTGGGGTTTTTTTTCCTTAAGCATGTATGCTATCACACTTGAGGCAGTAAAGGTGTCTGTCAAATGTCCTTGTCTATAAAATTCTGACACCTTTTCTCTGCCCTCATTGCCCTCCTCCCGCCTTCCTCTCCGCTCACTAGGATGTGAAGAAGTGCTTGGAGGCATTGGATGAGATCGGGACCCTTCAGGTTACTACACAACACCTGCAGAAACACAGTGAGCTCATCGCCACGCTCAAAAAGGTAAAGTTGTGGCTCCAACACGAGTGCCTTGCGCAGCAGTTAAATTACACGAGGGGGTTTCCTAAGACTTACCAACAGGGTTAGCACGGGAAAAAAACTAAAAACTAAAACTAAAATGGTACGGTAGTACCAATACATAGGATCTGTTGTATATATCCCTGGTGCTGTTTGGCTGAAACCTAGATTGGGGGTTAGAAGAAAGCGGCTGGATGAAACCGGTCTTTTCCCGTCACAGATGTTTTGTTGATTTAGGCCCATGACACCTCAAGAAGGCTCAGTTGTAAGTTCAGTTGTCTCAGAAACACCCCTCTCCACACCCGCCTTCAAAACTATACTTGTAAGCTCAGTTATCTCAGAAACACCCCTCACCACACCCGCCTTCAAAACTATACTTGTAAGCTCAGTTATCTCAGAAACACCCCTCTCCACACCCGCCTTCAAAACTATACTTGTCTACACTACCCTGCAACTATACTTGGGCCAACAGCTATCTTTCTAGTTGTCAACTATCTAGATATTACACGCAATAATTACTTACCTCGCTATTGGTTCCACCAACAATAGACTAATGGGCTCGGTGACCCTTCTGTCTTGAATCTGCCTGCTCATTTTACCAGTAGTCATAGGCTGAAGGGTCAGCTGACCCCTCTGGTTTAAATCCCAATTCTATTGGCAAACAGTATTGCATCATTTTAATTACATAACACAATTATACCAAGAGCTGAGACTGGTTTTACTTCAATAGCTATGCCATCATATAGATATAATAAAAACTGTGTGAAAAATGGTATATTATCCAACACACGACAAGGCATAGGATGAAAAAGCCTTTTGATTTACATTTGACATGAATGTCTTTATAAAGGTACACAGGAGGAAAGTAACTACTAGACTAAATCTGTAGTACACAAACACCAAGGCACCTTTATTGGGAGTGTTAGATAATAAACCATATAATTTGTTTCATCCCAAATATATGGCTGTCTATCTGCCTGCGTATGTTACCAGACCCATGTGTTTGCAGAAGCGTTGATTCATGACTTCGTGTCTATGCCTGTTCCAGATTCGCAGATTTAAGGCCAGCCAAGACATCATGGACAAGGCCTCCATGCTGTACAATAAGTTTAAGAGCATGTTTCTCGTGGGAGAGGGTGACTGTGTGCTCAGCCAGGTGCTTAACAAGTCTCTAGCTGAACAAAGGCAGCACGAGGAGGCCAAGAAAGGCGCACTGAAGAGAGCCGAACAAGCCAGGGAACACAACTCAGGTACCCGACACCGTGTTAGGTGGACCGAACAATACTGTTTGGGATTCGTTTTCATTTGACTCTATAACTTTATAACTATAAATCTATAAAACTATAAATTGCATGCCTTCCCAAGATTTCTTCCATTTCTTTTCCTAACCAAGGTTTTATTTTTTGGCCGATGGCGGGTTACGGTCAGGGAGTGTCATTTAATCGTGGGCTTGTAAAGAGCGTTTAAGAGCTATATAAATAGACTTGACTTGACTTGATTTAACTGCAAACAATTCTGCGACCTCCAGCGCTTATATCGCCGAGGCATTCCTTAATAGTTGCAAGCCAAGATGTTTTTCTTTGAGAAGGGGTTGGACCACGGTATATTTAAAAACAGAAGGGAATGTACCAGTTCCTAATGAGCTGTTGGCAATTGATAAAATACCTGGACTGACTGTGTCAAGGACGTCTTTAAGATATTTTGTGGAAACGGCATTAAGTGTGGTAAGATGGGCCGACGGAGCTGTAACCTAACATCATAAGGCCTGTCTGATGGTTCTCACCATGTCATTGATAAATACTAATTTAGTCACAGGAGAAAGGATAGACTACACCACTGTCCTTAAGTTGCTATCTCCTCTAATGCTCAGGACATCATAGGATCCCTGTGGTTGACGTACTCCGCACACACACACACATACATTAGTTAGCGTGATCAGGAGGCTGCAACCACTTACTTCATGCTTTTACTTCCTCATTCATCCTTGCTTCATTTACACAATGTGCTTCCACAAGGACGTCTGTTGTCAATGATAGGTCCTGTTCTAGAGCAAAGCATGTGAAATAGATGGAACATCACATTCATCTCAGTGAGGTCCAGAGCTATGCATGTGTCATCACATGGTCTTGTGAATTCAAGTTCGAGGTGGCTTAGGTTGCTTACTTGTTACGTGTGTGTCTGTCTGTCCTACTAAAAGATAACAAGATCACAAATGGTGATTTCAACCCTGAGGATAAGAAGCAGGAGACTGAGAGAGAGAAGTTAACTGATGAGGCCTCATCAGGCGAAAATAGCAGGTATGGGACACACACACACACACACACGGGATTCTGTTTGGATTGCCCTAGCAGAAATTAAAACGATGAACTTCCCTGGAACCTCTGTCTTATGACCATTGTCTCAAAAATTTCAATTTTTTTCTTCAATTGTGCAAACTGTTGTCATTGTTTTCTGAACGCAGTGCCACAAAACCTCAGGAAGAGTCCACTTGATTCTACTGCGTTCCTGAAGAGAAGTGATTCGCTGCTTTGTTCAGACGGCCTCGTCCAGCGCGGACTCGCCAACTGGCATCTCTTGTCCACTCCCATCCTTTAAGGCTCACACAGGCCTCTAGTTTTGCCACAGATTCTACCACAGTGCGGTCTGTTTACTTAACGTTACAAGTTGCCATATGTCAAATTGTGTCAATTCCAAGATAAGGACATACACTTTAGTGTTTTGTTTTAACTTCATGTCTTCTTGGTTTCAAAATAATGGCAGCCACTCAAAATAATACACCTATCAGACAATGCATACATGCTCCTTCCTGTGTTGAGATGTAAATTTGAACATTTTAAGACGTGTGAGCAGTCCATATCATTGGTGTATCAGATCTGCCTCGCATAGAATTTGAGATGTGTTTGCTTGAGCATGCTCATAGAGAAAGAACTGTGAGTGGGTTTTGTATTACTGGAGTTAAGATTATTCATTTTGTTGTATTGGACCATGCCAAATAATCAATCACAAAGAAAAGGAATGTGTTGGAGAGGATCTCTAGTACAGTTGTCATTTGAACTAGGTTGTATAAGATCGTATATTGACAACTTACACGCATTTGTGCATCAAGATTTTAACATTCCATTTGGAGTCAAGTCAAATCTAAATTCCAGTTATAGTTGATCTGAGGAAGAGAGGAACAGTTTTAGTTCTTAGTATCATTATTCTAATAGTTAAACGTATTTCCTCTTACAGATTCTGACAAGTTTTATCCAGTAAATGTTCAGTTGCTCAGAAAGGAAAGTCAAAAGGCCAAAGTTATTTTTGCCAAGAAAATGCTTTATTCAACCATGTTTAAGTGTCTATTTTAAAGTTGGTTTTGCTAACATAGGTGTAAATAAGAGTATTTTTGTGCCTGTCTGGAGACCTGTTTCAGCATCCGTTAATAAAGAGGTTCCTAAGTTGTTCTGTTTTCTGTGCCAGTGTTCATATGGTTTACACAGCAAATTTGAGTTGAGCCCCATTTGTCTTGAACAATTTCATCTGCAACTTCGATTTTGATCATCAACTACTTATTCTTGCGATGGAAGAGCAATGCAGTTAAATCTCACCATAATGAGTAGGCTTATATTTACAATAGGCTTTTCAATTGGAGGAACTTTGAGAACTTCAGCAGTGAGAACATCTAGTAAAGAAGGTACTTTACCATTGAATTCAAACAAGTTTTGAGACACAAAGAAATGTAGAAAAATATATCCTTATCTTAAATATATATAAATAATACATTGAAAGTGGCAATCTTAAAGATTTTCATTTAAATAAATGTCTGTTAAGTCACTATTACCGAATGACGTAACAATGGTGATGGAGCCTATGGCCCACTGATGAAAGCCCTTGCATTTGCAGTATTATGAGTATTAAGAACCGGTGTCTGTGGCGACTTTCCCACCATGCATTCAAATCACAAGTGGCGCAGTTAGTGGAACAGCACCTGCAATTACCACTTTTCGCCATAAGTGCTGCCTTCAAGATTGCCACTCAAGAACACAAATGTATCTATTGCACAACGATTAACAGTAGATCTCATTAGTTCAATTAAAAAAAAACTAATTGAATGCGCCCGGGTCCACATAAGGATAGGCCAGGAAATCTCCCAGCTTGTTGCCTTGATCATCGTAGTGAAGCATCCTGAAGCACTTGTCACAGAAGAGACACGGGTCGCTCGGAGCAAAATTGTCGTTGGTGGTCAACCATCTGGAGGATTAAACAGGACGTGAGGGTGGTGTTAACAATTTTAACAGAAGTGACAGATCAAAGTTGTCATGAAACTTGGCATTTCCACACACCTGCCAATGTAGACGTGGCACACGGCGCACCTTCGGGTGGTGACCCTGTGCTTGTGGGTTAGAAGTGGGTAGAGCTTCCTGTCCAGGCAGTCGCTCCCGTGGGCCAGTCTGCAACGTGTGTGGAAGAGAAGGGCAAAAATCATCAGAGCTGTTTCTTGGAGGCTGTGAATGCCCATCAAACAAATTTATGGCGCACATATGTTACTTACGGTTGTTTTCGCATATGGTTACACTGCTTACAACAAAAAAAAACAGCCCATAGGCATATGCGTTACACTGAAAGTAACATATTTGTTGACAGCAGCTGATCTATGAAGCCTTGGGGAAACCTCAGTAAGCTCTTTCTGATGGATCCGGCAAGTTTCTTCAAGTACTTCTTGGAATACTTATGTCCTGGACATGGTATGTCCATGTTTTATTCTAACTCGTAGCGAAACTACAACTAGGCTACTTGATTCAGCATTTCTGTGGTGGAACAATAACCCTGCGGCATAAACCACAAAATTACAAAATAAAATTACCGGATACAGTTTTGGAGTAAACAGGATCTGCGCACTGAACAGTAGGAGAGCCCGGTGACGCAAGGTTACTAATAAAGTCTTTTCCAGTAATTGTCTAACAATGAGGTGCTTTATTTCAAAGCCCTTTTTTAGTAATGGTACTGAGATTCTGAAACCCTCTCTTTCAGAGGCAACGTGCTAGCTTAATCACATCTCATGGCCAACGACGTCACATTATAATTGTAACGTTATAGTTTACTAAAGAAGTGAATGAATAAAAACTTTTAAGAACTATGAGTAGGTTAGCATCAAGTTTACCATTCAAAACAAGATAGTAGGTTGACAAAGCGCTATATCAAGTTATAACTCAGTATGTGCAGTATGATTTTGAATGTGTCCTTCAGTCCGGCATTGTGACTTTTAAGTGATTCTGACCTCTCTGGTGTGTCCATCAGGTAAGGGGTGCAGTTAAGAGACAAACGTGGAAACTAGGCAGGGTCATAAAAATAATCGACCAAAACTACAGTGCTAACCTGACATCTGTGATGATGATGAGGTGTTCGCAGTCTCCCTGGTGACAGTAGAGGTAAGGGAAGCCCACTTTAACTTTCAAATCTGTGAACAGCACGTCTTCCATTCTGGCTTGCTTGTAGGAGGGGAAGTTGTGGCTCTTCGCCCATTCTAAGGTGGTCCTGCATGACAGACACACGAGAACATACATCGAACCTGTTACTTCTGACACACCACCTCTTCAACACCCCTGTGCATTGGTATATCTTTTCAGCATTATAATTCAAACTTAAACTGAACTGAATCCATCTCAGTTTCAAATTATCTAAAGTTAATCAGTTTAAAAACGTCCATGAGATAACAGTGCAGCCTTGTGATCCAAAGGCCAGCTTTCATAATCTTAGCTGTAAGTAAATCTCAAGGGTATGAACAGCTGTGACAGTATGATTTTGGTTTGACATTTAATGGATACATGAATGGATTGGTATTTTTTTGAGTCAGGTCCTACTGTGACAGAGACAAGTTGGAAACTTAGGCTGGTTGTCTTCTAGTTTGGAAGGCTTTCACCGCATAAAGTATGTTTCAGCAACGTATTTGCATCCCTGGAGTTTCACATTGGGCATTGATGCTTCATTGTGTCTCAAAGAAAAGCCAACTGACACTCCAGCTCAGTAATGGCCTTCGTAGGATTGATGCAGCACTTTTTCTGGTTGAATTAGTACATGTGAAATTAGTATCGATAGAGTTTTAGTGGCGCTTTGTCTCGTGCACATTTCTGTTGAAACCAGCACGTGCATTTACACTGACCGCCACTGAGTTCCTTCGCCAAAAAAAATGAATGGTTTGTTCCCATCGGGTTTTGGACTGATGCAGAAATGCATAAACTGTGGCAAACAAAGGCATAAATGCAATCAATATAACCTTTTTGAATGTGCCTAAGCTTATCTCAGAAATAAAATACTCACGTTGGATTATGGCACAAGGTATAGTTACATCATATCATACGTGTTGGTAAATCAGGCTTCTTAATCATAAATTAAATAAATTAAAATAAATAAAATAAATAAAAGTAAATTTAAAAGCAGTGAGAAAATTTCATTTCTGGCCGAACTATCCATAAATCAGAGGGCAAAAGGTTCTAAAACATGAAAGTAAATGATTACATCGAGGAGATTAATTTAATAAGCCGATCAATTAATCGATAAGGAGACAAACTTACATGCTGATGTCCTGACACTCAGGGAATCGCATGTCACTGTAGAAAACTCCTTCAAGATAGAAGAAGGCTGACTTGTAAAGATCCTAAAACAGAAAATACATCAGATATTGTAGATATTTCGGCAAATCTGTAAATATGGTTTTAGTCATAATTCTAGTGGCAGTCTTTTAAAAAACGTATCTTATTTTTGCATAAATTAATGTATAAGGTAATGGAACAAAGATGGAAAAAATAAAAGCCATAAGCCATATTATGTAATGTCAAATAAAACCTAAGATAGCATCTAAGATAGCAAGTATTGTATGGTCCTGACTGTCATATTCCAAAAGAATAACATATGATTTCCAATATTTAGTAGTATTCTCTTTGAATTAAATACAGCTAAACACATCATTGACATTTCCAGGTGAGGATACAACAAAATATGGGATCGCTGTAACAGATCTTGGATCCCATCGATTGCTTTGAACTGGCAGTGT
Source organism: Polymixia japonica (assembly GCA_900302305.1). Lineage (NCBI taxonomy): Eukaryota > Metazoa > Chordata > Actinopteri > Polymixiiformes > Polymixiidae > Polymixia > Polymixia japonica. The sequence goes on from OMKK01065684.1 coordinate 11,443, forward strand.
CTGTTTGCGCTCACCTTGCTGATAAAGTCCGGAGCCATGTCAGGCGTGTTGCTGAACTCTCCACACACTTGCAAGTCGCTGACACAACAAATGGCATCCCTCAGGTCTGCCAGGCTGTGGGAACCCGTCATCATCAACGTCATGTGGGGTCTAACATACTTAAACTGAGGGAAAATGGGCACAAACAGTCAGTACTGTTGAGGATAACAGGCAGTCTGCACCAACAGCAATAAACGTCACACGGAACAATGTGTTTGCATACAATGGTTAGACTTGGAAGGTTTTGGTACCCTGGGAAATGCGAAAATAAAACAAAATGCCCACTCACTCTCTCAAAAATGGCTGGATAGTAGATGTTGATACTTAGAATGATCTCCCCTTCAGGGACCATATTAACTGCTTCTTCTGCTTTCCTACCAACAGTTAATCTCTCCTGGAAACCAAACAGAGAATAAAGCATGGCGTCAAAGGTTTGACTTTGACATGTGAAAGGACATGTTACATGTCTGGCACCTGGTCTGACATAAAATGTCAAAGGGAACAACAATATTTGTTTTCACGATACATAAATGTAGCTGTTCATGTCTATGCTACCAGTTGTTTTTGGAAATGGGTTGAGCACAGAAACACCCTTGTAGAGGGGTAACAGTAATCTTTGAGAATACTAGGATTGTCTCCTTGTAATCACACTTGTAGCATGTCTATATAGCCAGGAGAAGACCCACCAGTTCATCAGCGTAGAGGTCACGTCTACCAATTTTATTGACTTTCAGGTTATCTTTGTAATCTTGTTTCCTCTTCCTTTGACTGTTGAAATATAATCCCCAGTGCGTTATATTGTGATTCATTTTCATACCATAACATTGATGTGAGATGAGATACAAATGAAATACTGTCTTACATTAGTGTTTTGAGAGTGGGGTTTGGGGGCACAACGTCTGTGTCAGGGGCCTCATCCGCAGGATGACAGCGAAGTGAATCAAGACTTGAAGCAAGAACAAAAAAATCATAGTCCTAAGGACGTTTTGCAACACAAGATACAAAACATTTAACAGAGTAGTGAAAAGGTAATTTCATGAAGTGACTTTCTTTTACATAGCTTTAAATGCTGTTACTTGGTAGACTACCTGCAGATGGTTTTCACTTCACTCAAAGTCTCGGCAGTGAGCCCCATTTCCATTGCAAACTCTGCTTCAAATGCATCGTCATCCTCTTCTTGGAAAGAGTAATTCGATGGCCTCAGTCTTTCCAACCATAACGTTCTGAACGACTCGATATTAAATGGTTTGGTGTTAACATCAATATATTCATAATCTGGAATGTTTGAGTTGCTGTTACTTGAGGAGCTGCAAGTCGCCATTTTTCATTAAAACCACGTGGTGCGCTGAGAATTGTGGGCAATGTAGGTTTTTGTTTTTTTACATTTGACAACGTAGTTCGCTAAAGAGAACTAGTAGCGGTGGATTGAATTGATTGATTGGATTGAAGGGGTTCCTTCTTGGTTGAAGGGGGTCATGAAAATAGCGGTAATTGTCCTTTCCCCTGCAGCTTCTTCCACCTCTTTGCGGATGATCGACAATAGCAATTTCTCCAAGTCATTGAGGTGCTAGTAGTTTGTTTGGGACAATGTGGGACACATTACCAATAAGAGTTATTCTAAAATGTTGATATGTCTATCTAACATAAATATCTAGATTCAAATTCAAATTCAATTCAAATTCAAAAGACTTTATTTGTCCCCAGGGGCCAATTGAAGAGAATAGAATTGAAGAGAATTGAAGAGATGCATACATTTTTAAAGTTAAATAAAGTTACATCTTCGTGAAAAAAAAAATATTCATAACAACAGTCAGTAAAAAGGTGGGTTGATTTAATTCTTTAAAGAGGTATTGTACACCTGTACACTGCAAACGTGTATTGTGAGCTGTAAACTAAATTATACGACTGTACTATGATAAAACACATCAATCCTGGTGTTAATATTGACATTGACACCAAATTTATAAAAATTGGCATTTCATGGGTTGAAAATGGCTCAATACACCATCTGCTGTTTTAAATCAGCCTGAGCCTTGCAAGGCCAATGCTGACATAGTTGACCATTTTGATACTACTCTACACTGAAAAAAATGTGGAGTGAAATTTACTCCACACAGAAATTCTTAGTAGATTTTACAGAGGATATTTCATGTAAACTCTATTTACAGTTAAGAAGTGTTTCTATCAAAGGTACTCAAGTAACCTTT
>OMKK01065691.1:6776-18982 GCA_900302305.1 Polymixia japonica
TGCGGGGTAAGCTGCTGACACTCAGACCGCTGTCAGTACTTTCATTACGAGAGTGAGCCCTACAACAGAACACACACACACACACACACACACACACACACACACACACGTATCAGGTACACGATTACATAAGGAACATCCTTACATAAGGAACGTGCTCCTTTCATGTTATTTGCCTTCATGTAAATGTGTGGTTTGAGTTTTCAGGCAGAGCTGAGCTGATCACTGCCATGGTCAGCTAATAGTCAGACTAGACTAGGAGTTTTCAAGAAACAGATGGACTGCACTGAGAATAAAGCAACATTTAGACTTGCCTCATCTCACTTTTTGTTGTTCATTTTGTCTTGATTTTCAATGGCAAGAAATAATATGGTCATGTATACGAGAGCTCGTTTTTTCTATGCTTAAAAAAGGATTAAAACGACCAAAGCCTGGCTATTTTCAGTGTGGACCATCATTTTTCTTTGGTTATGATGCTCCACAAGTTATATGCACCAAAATAAAAGTCTTCTATTTATTCTTTCAGAACAGTAGTTTGCTGACTGTTCCCTTGGGGCCCAAAAATACATTCTGCAGGGTATAATTCTAATGGAGTTAAGGCTGAACCCAAACCCCAGGTCACTTTGTAAAACATTTCTGAAGAATAATTTCCAGAGCCATTTCTCCCTCATCTCTGGTCTCCCCGGTACATTCATTAACCGGGGTCCCAAAGTGACAGACGTTCTCTCATTTGGGTCTCGAGATGAAAACGTTTTGAAACCCTGGGGCTAAAGGTTGTGTCTCCACAGACAAGATGGATGCCAAAAAAAAGAAATCAATTCTGTGTTGCTGAAACCAAACACTGTTCTTCCTGGTTTGTGATACTGGTCATCCCGGTTTCCCTTGTTTTGTTTTGGTTTTGATTGTTTGGTTGTTTTTTTTCAGGGAAGGCATGGTCACCAGAGAAGGCACACACACACACACACACATCAGGTAGATATTGCATAAGGAGCATGCTCCTTGCATGCAACCTGTCTCTCACTATGCAAATGTATGTGGCTTGCGTTTCTGTTAAAGCCACGTGTCTTTTCAGCCCTTAATGACAGTCTCACCGACCAAAGATTGTTCCTCGACTGCAGTGGAAAACATTCAGCTGCTGCTAATAATATACAGGCCTGGTTTGGCTATGGGATGACTTCTGGAAGTATTCCTTGTAGGCCAGACAGTCTGTGTTGAGTGGGACGTTTCTTATTGCAAAGTATGGCCAGTGTACAATTTATCCCTTTCATTGTTATAAAATAAAATATAAAATACCCACAAAAGACGTATGATTATCTGTTTGTTTGTTTTTTTTCACTTTTATCCATCTTTCTATCTGTCTGTCTACCTACCTCTCTACCTCCTCACCTGTATGTTTATCTACAGGTACCGTTCACAGAGTGATATCAGAAATAATGGGACAAAATCGTTTTTTATTTTTGAGCAGAGTGTAAATGTCATGGAAAACTTGATTCTAAATAAATGGTTGACTTAACAACTCAAAATAGTCCTTTATTAATTCATGGGGCCTTTACTGGGCCAGGACACCTCATGTATTTATTCTTGATGGTAAAATAATGGATGAATGATGAGTGACATAGTTACTTACGTGATTTAAATATTAAATTGGCATTTGGCATTCCTTGCGGTTTCTTTCTATTGCTTTTCAAAGAAAATATATGCTTTCTTTCCTGATATGTCATTTTAAATGTATTACGTTTTACCGTATTATATTTTCCCACCTGTAATTTTCCTATTGATTACATTTGTTTTGAAATGTAGTGTAAAAACGTTAAAACGTGCCTAACACTGACAATCTGCCAGATACTCTGTTAGAAAAGGAGCGGGTTGTTGCAGGCCTCGGGACACAGGACTGGATTGTGCCTCTACCACCACAGCTGGAATGAAAATGGGGAAACACTGGTGCCTATTATAGACCTATGTTTTTTTCCACTCTTAGCGAGGCCAGTGAGGCAATTACAAAACCTTGCCTATTCTACTGTCTCCGTTTCTGTCTGTCTTTCTGCCTCCGAGGCTGTCTCTATCTTTGACTCTGTCTCCCTTTCTGGCTCTCCTGTTGCCCTTTGGTTCTACGTGTGTCATTCGTAAGCCATTGTCACGGGTTATAAAGACTTCGAAAACACTGTGCATGTTGCAACTGTCCTTTGATCAATGCTCGTAGGCCGTAGTTCAACAGCTGGATTTCATAATCACAGTAATAGACTTCAAAGTTATTCAGTGGCCAGAAATGAATGCTACACAGCAAACTGAGCAAGTGAATGCAACTACATTGCATTATGCAACATAACACATGCTTTCCAAAACTTACTCTACCAGGGGTCCTGAAGCATAACAAATAGATTCGGGGACACCCAAACCTATTTGTTGAGCCTTCTAGAGGAGGTGTCATGGGCCTGATTCAGTGAAACATCTGTGATGGCAGGTGCCCACTTCATCACTCCAGTAACATACCTACCGTCTCACCTGGCCTTCATCCAGTCTTCAGTCCTTTTCCACCAAAAAGGTTCTGGTTCTTGAACCGGTTCTGTTCAAGATCCTTGGAACCAAGGCGCCAACTTGAGAAGTTTCCACCAGTTTGGAGTGGAACCACTGCATCAATGGCGGTGGGAGTGCACATAAGAAGTAAACAGGAAGTAGAGCAGCTACTGACAAGAAAGAAGAAGAGTAGAGTAATATGACGGCTGATCGCATTGTGCACCTGCAAGCTTTTCTTCTGTTATTACAGACATTTACTTTCATCCAAAGGACTTACATGTGCCAACTATGGATGTTACAAAGATGTAGACAATGAGTACGTGCAAGACGAATGTTATGTAAAAGGTTTTTATATTTACACACGCCCACTCATTAAGTCGTCACGGTTTGCAATTCGGAACCACTGTTTTCTGGTTCCAGTTGGGAACCAACTTTTCGGTTCGCGAACCAAGTTATTTTTTGTGGAAATGCAAGGAGCGGTTCAGAACTTGGTTCGCGAAACCAGAACAGAACCGGTTCTTTGCTGGTGGAAAAGGCCCGTCAAACGGAGCACAATCAAAAGCTCAGAACTTTCACTGGTGGTCAGGATAAGAATCTATTGCCAAACACTGTTTTCCCTGGAAGTTGCTGATGAGAAGTAAGACTCATCTGCTCCCCTTGACTCTCCCTCATCCTCTCCTACAGCCTGTCTTTTTTCTGTCTCTTCACGCCCCCGAATCCACCCTCTTTCTGTATGTCCTCCCCCTCCTTTCCTTTCCTCATGTCTCCTTGCTTCCTTTCTCACATTCTCCTAAACTCTCTTCACTCTCTTTCCTGCCTACCCTCTTCTCTTCTAACCTATCTCCCTTCCTTCCTCCCTTCCTCCCTTCTTATCAAACCCTTGCTTTTCCCTTAACTTTCCTTGCTTCTGGTCTTATCCCTCTGATTCAAATAATAATAATTTCTTTTTCTTTTTTTTTTAAAAACAACATGTTATGTCCGACCAGGAATGTCCAAATTCCATCGGCATTCCAGAACAGCTTAGCATTCTAGCGGGTTCGGATCTCCCCCCAAAACGTCTCCTCTTCACAAACTCTCCTTCCTGTTCTCGTGTTACCTCTGCGCTCTCTTTCTCCCTCTTTCTCTGTCCTCTTTATTCTACCAGTCTTTATCCTATTACCATATTATGCTTGTGTGTCTCCTTTATCGCTGTGGTGTAGTGGACATAGAAGGGTGTGGTACTGTGTAGCAGGGAAGGGCGCGTATACTTCTGAGACTATACATACAGTTTGTCAATAGTAATTAGGCTGATAGGTGACTATACTCTATATGTCCAGAGAAAAGGGCAGCCATGTTCTATTTGTCTAGAGGAAGAGGTGGTATACTTTATGTGTTGAGGACAACTACAGCACTTTGCTGATATACTCTCCAATGTCCTCTCTCTCCCTCTTCTCTTATAATTATTTAGTCATCTTCTATACTCACTTTCTCTCCTGCCTTGTTTCTTATGCTCCTCTGTTACACAATTCTACTCTCTAAATTCAATGGACTTCATGGACATAATGAGATTACATTGCGTCTTGTCAAAGCAAACATGGACAAGAGAACAATGGCATTAATGAAAAGGAAAGTCTCTCTCGGTTTTCCTGTGTGGTTTCTCTCTGTGTGTTCTGGCTCTCAATTCAATCAACTTTATTAGCATGACAAATCTAAACCTCACATTGCCCGAGCAAATGTTGATGACAGGACAATAGCATTAGATATAAAAGAGTTGAAAGTCAAGTGTCTCTGTCTCTCTGTTTCTCTCTCACTTTTCTTTCTCTCTGCCTGTCTGTCTGCCTGCCTGTCTGTCTCTCTCTCTCTCTCTCTCTCAGGCTGTTGCTGGCCTACTGGGACAATGCGCTTACATAACCAAGCCTTCTCTGTAATCCCTGCCTGTGTAGCCCCTCCCTCTTTCTCTCCCTTTCTCTCTCTCTCTCTCTCTGAATATCTCACTCTGTCTTTGTTTCTCTCAGTGCCGTTTTTTCTCTGTATTTATCCTCCCTTTCTCCCATTTGTCTTGCTTCTCTCTCATTCCTTTTCTATCTTTTTCAGTCTTTTTGTTTTGATGTCTCTATCTCTTTATCTCTTCATCTTGCTCTCTCTCTCTCTCCATCTCTATATGCCCCTCTCTCTAACCCGCTCTCATATTGCTCAGCTCAGCTCTGTTTCTGAGGTTGGGAACTCCCTTATGTCCGGATTACTATGGAAGAGGTGTCATGACCCCTTAATCTTAATCTCACCCAGTTACATGTATGCTCAACGTCACGGCTGCATAGCACTGCCTTATTCACAACTGCTTTACCACTGATTTTAGCATGTTGGGTGGTAGGAAAGTATTTGGTGGGTTACAGTTGAGAGTACGTATTATCGAGAGCGGGACACCTTACAAATGTAGGATGGATTGAACCTACAATTCAACCCCCTTGGCATGGCAGTGTTCATGTTCCTTAAAATGAATCATAGCTGCTAAAGGCCTCTGATTTCCCCGGGAGCCCCTATTTTTTGAATTAATTGTTAGTTTTAGATTTCAGTTGTTTTCAGGAGGCTTAGTATGATCTTGTTTAGTGTTGAAGAGATATTGCTTTGTAACTCCCACGATTCTCAAGGGAAAATAGATTATTTAGAAATGTTAAACTAAATTGAAAAATATAGCCAAAAACGACTACTTGTGACCTAGAAATCTAATAAAACTTCAATTATTCAACTTATTTATGGTCAAATGAGTTGAAACACTGAACTGAACTTGTTTTGTTCTTTAAATATTACATCGGCGTTCAATTTCGCCATCAACGATTCACGGACACGAGGTGGATTTCCATTAGGAAATGTCCAATGTTAAAATGCATTAAACGAAAAATAATGAAACCCCCGGACTCTGAGACTGACCGAGGGGGGAGACACCGGAGGGGAGAGAGACACCGGAGGAGGGAGAGAGAGAGCAGCGCTGAGCAGCTATGTGATTCGTGCAGAGCGCGCCCCCGCGACAAACTTCCAACAACTGTGCGCGCGGCCGACCGGCTGGTACTTAACGCCGCGCGTCTCGTTTGTGCTCCAAGTGCAGCGCGAGTGTGGATACACCGAGCCGACGCGTGAAAGACGATAAAGAGGAGTCCTTTTTGTTAATCGCTTCGCGAAACGGCCGCCCGTTTTACTCAGATAAAGTCGAGGATATTTCAATCCGAGGTACGTTGGCTTGCCGCGGCACGTAAAACGCATCGTTTTTTTGAGTGCGGTGTGTGTGTTCGGGGGGGGAAAACAACAGCCTTGCTTTAGCAACTGTTAGCGTTAGCTGCCTTCGTTAGCCTGGTGCTAGTGTTGTCTGTTAGCTAGCGCTAGCTGCCTTCGTTAGCGCGGTGCTAGTGTTGTCTGTTAGCTAGCGCTAGCTGCCTTCGTTAGCGCGGTGCTACTGTTGTCTGTTAGCTAGCGTTAGCTCCCTTCGTTAGCGCGGTGCCAGTGCTGTCTGTTAGTTGGCTTTGCTTGGCAACAAGCTAGCAGCTTGTTTGGTGTCTTCTGGTGTTAACAATTATCTGCATTGCATTGTTGATAGCATTATATACTGAATAATAAATACCGTTGAACTCGTGCATTAACAGCGTTGAGGTGTGAGTTTACTTGCTTGCTCATACGCTTGCAAAGCTAACCAGCTACTCTGTGGTTCGCTGCTTTACGGCAGGACAAGGCCCCGCTGGTCTGTAACGTAAGATAGGCTACGCCGTTGTCTGCCCTGCCAGGCTAGGCCATTTTGCTTTCGATGCAGGTTAGTTTAGGTCAACAGAATCCTATCATGGCATGTTTTTGGTTGCGTTGCAACGTTAGCCATATGTTATAGTTCCGAGATGAACCACAGCGACAGTGATAACAAATGTATTCTGATTTAAGTGGCGTTAGTTACCGACGATAGCTGAGATGCAGAGTGTGTGTATGTGTGTGAGACCTGTCTTAAAGGGGAGTACGACTGAATGTCACCTCTTAGTAGATGTTATTCTTATGCCGCTGGATAGTTTGGTTTGTGTTGGTAAACATTCATTACTGTGTTCAAAAGCCAGAAAGGGAGTACCACGGCTAAACGATGTACACGCTGTTGTTATTATTATTATTACTTAGGACAGGTTAATAAGTATTTGTGAACTATGCTTTAGGAACAAGAAACCAGACAAGCCGAATTCCAGTGGTTTTCCCTATTTACTAACGAATAATAACGAAAGGGACCCAACAACACTTTTACTATGGAATTGTGTCAGTTGTTTTGTGTCAAACAGTTGGGCTGTTTGTGGTGGACCTATCTGATAATATTTTGGACTGCCACAAATGGGTCTGTGTAAGGAGAACCACTTGGGTGATTCATAACATTGCAGTTATGGCAGTGTTTTCTACTGTCTAGCATGACTTTCAGAAACAATTTCTGCATAGTAGTACTAATTTGGCCTCAATCACCCATGGATATATGAATGTTGCTCTTTACTTTGCATTGGGTGCAGACAAGAATGTTACCACTACATTAGGTTGCACCACAGATCATTAGCACCATTAATTTCTAAAGTGTTGGCTAATGGTCTGATGTTTCCAAGGCTAGTTTTCACACAAAGGCCATCACTGTCGTCTGTACATTACCTCAGCAGCAGTGAATCACCTATTCTGGAAAGTTTGCACAGACTTCTAGAAAAAAAATGTAAATACATATGAGAATTCATAATTTGACCTTGTTGTTAACCCAAAATAAACAAATTTGAGGTACTACCAGTACCTAGGAGCCCAAGTAACATGAAATAACTGTTAGGCCTGGGTGACAATTTGACACTTTATTGTGATTGTAATATACATGAGTAGGATTTCTACTAAACATTTGAGATACTGATAATACTTAAGATGTGCAAATTGTGAATGTGATGGACTTTTTCCACCACTGAACTTGATTCGTGGTTCAGGGTTTTGTATAGTATTTGTACAGAATGCCCTGTTTACCCCTTAAGAAGTGCAGGCTCTTGCCATTTAGAAATTGCAGAAGATTCATTTCTTCAATTAATCGTTTGGCCCTGATCCTAATACTGCTACAAAAACATCATAAAAAAAACCTTCTTTATCTGCCGACAATGTAATTGAATGGTTGCTTGATGTGCCACAGTTGTGTTCAGTGCAGTGTTGGTAGTCTACAGCAACATCAGAGTTGAACTTGTTGTGACCCCAGGTTTTTTCCCTAGTTTTTAGAGAGGCTTAGTTGGTAATATAGCCAGTTTCATGTCTGTGTTTACATCCAATTAATATGGCACATTATGTAGGCAATGCAATTGGAAATTATTTAGAAGTTTAATGGTTTGGGAAGGCACAATGGGAACCCATTCAGAAAGCTTTATATAAAGTATACTTGCATGACATTATTAGCATTTTGCTTTTAGCATTTATCATTTAGTCGGTAGTTCAGTCATTTTGGCACAAACTCTGCAACTGTTAGTTCTGTCCTCCAGATGGAACTTGAGGATAGCAACACATTCAGAAGGTAGAACAAGTACTGAAAGTCATTTTGATCGTTTTTCTTTTCGTTGTTTACATTGGAGCCAGCGCATCAGGATGTTGAGATCGCCTGCCATGTTTTAATTGGTCACTCACCAGAATAGAGTAGTAACCACGTCGTAACACCAGCCACACTACACAATTATGCCACAGATTGTGTTGATGATGCCACAACTTGTTTTGGCGCCTAGAATTTGTTACAAGGGCATTTAATCAGCCGTCTCCCCTCACCCTTTTATATTCAACCACCAAAGACTGCTCATTTGTAGATCAAAGCATTTGCCCATGACATGAAAATCTTGTCTGCGATGCTAAAATACTGAACAACAAGACAACTGATATCGTCCGGCATGGGGGGGTGCTTAAAATGGAGGAGAACTGACAACTGGAAGAAGTTCAGCCTGAATAACATAGGCTGTGTGGAATAATGGTATGATGACAATCCCATCTGCAACAATTCTCAGCAAAACTCCCCACCTATATTCCCTCAGAAAGTTGCCAGCTTAAATCTTTATCCCAAAGGACTGAGCTCTGGTGGTTTGTTGGCACTGGCAGCCTTTAATAGTTTTTAATGGGAGTTTTGGTTAATCTGCATTATTCGGTCTGGAGTAGGGTTGGGCAGTGTCTTGCTCAAGTGCATCGGCACCAGGTTCACCTCTATTATAAGATAATGCAGCACACATCTGCTAATTTGCCACTGCAATGGTATCTTAGTATTATACTCCCATCTGATTATCATTTGTTTTCTGAAACAAATATAGCACACAGCCAAATATAAATTGGTTACATCCTCTCATGTAGGCTATGTTTAAAACTTCACCTCTCTATTCGGTTATGTTGCAGTGGTGTTTTCATCTGTGTAGTGAATCATGGACATTATAGTTCATTGTAGTGCTTGACAATATTACATGTTTGTGTTTTTGAAAGCTCCACCGAGCAGATAGTCATGTTTTAGTAACAAATAAATATGGAATGTACTCGGGCAGTCGTTAATTTACCTGGCCCTAATATTAACTTTATGTGGGAGACCCTGATATAACTTAAGGGCATCATCCATCGGGCCAACCCTAGTCTGGAGCTGTAGTATTAGTCTTGTGCAAACTGGTGGCATGGGGTATTAGCTAGCCAGCCCATAGCCCTGCTAGGTAAGGTGTTTTCACAGATGTGCTACTACATTATTTCTTAAATGCTAAGCATTGACTATTTATACTATAGTGGGACTGCTGCTGTCTGTCGTTGTTTGGTGTCTGTTGAAATGCTAACATTTTCACAGAGGAGGTAAAGTAAAATTGCTGTACTTTTATATGCTGTAAAGAGAGATGTGACATTTCCCAGGAAATCCAGCCCGGTGGGAGACGAAATTGCATAGTGAATACAAGGCTTCTAGGAAACTGATCTGAACTGTGATTTCTTCATTCTCCCATGGCCATTATACTATGCAATCACCAGAAATGTTATTATCTGTTAAAAGCATAAAACTATATATCGTACCTTTACAACAGCAGCAAAAATGAGAACGACCACCAGCCAAGTGCTATGGCTGGTAAGTTTGTCTGCTTGTCTGCGACTATAGGAGTTAACCAACTGTTGTTTCTGGAGTTCATCCAGCTCTGATCTGTTTCCATTTCTTTTCCTGCATTCTCCCCTGAGCTATTTTGGCATTTTTTTTAATTCATGATGTCCCTGTTAATGTTGAATGGCGCTTTTATATATTTGTCTAAATTATAAAAAGAAATTCCAGGTGTGTGTGTGTACGCGCCTGCCTTTGTCACAGCCCTGGCTGAACATCACCGGCACATGTCCAGTGAATAGAGCCCAGCCATTCCTCACAAGAGTGACAGCTGTTTCTGCCAGCCGTGTGTGTGTGTGTACGTGCGCGTGTCTGACTCATTGGCTCTGGAACGGTGAGGTAATTCTAGATCTTTGTTAGTAATGCTGAAGGGAGTCCCTGCTCTCTCGCTTGCCTGTAGCTCACTCTCTCTTTCCCTCTCACACTGTGTGTGTATGTGTGTAGGTGGTCTTGCCTCTACCCTGACATCACAGCTCTGTGTGGCTTCTCCATGGTAACAAGCTGCTGCTCTGTTCCTTAGCTGTTTTTCCTGCTGTGGAAATGGGGGATAACTGCCAAAATAAAGACGAGAGAACGGGATTACCACCAAAGGAAGTGTTGCTACGATTTATGATGGCATCGGGCTCTCACCAGGGACCAGGGTTAACTCCGAGACCCAGTATCATTTCAATACCTGTTGTAGTTTACAAAAATCTTGTATGTGGATACTCGGACGATGATACAGGGCTCTGAACTGACCTGAAATACAATTCCGGTCATCCCAGAGTACATGCATAAAACAAAATGGAGGACAGAGTTGGAGGAAGCAGGCTGGCATGTGTCAGTGGGAAGACCGTCCTTCAACCTCAGGACCCAGGTTCACCCCCTGGGTTTGGTCCTTGTTTGAGCGTACACCGACTACCCATATCCAGTCAGTCTAAGCTGGACTGGCGAGTCACATAAGATGGAAATGTATCCCCGCCTGTGGCTTGCCCCTGCCCTGGCTTGTTTTGACTACCTCGCAGCCAAAGCATCTACTTTACATCTCTCTCTCTGTCTCTCTGTCTTCCCCTTCTCTCTCTCTGCCTGTCCTCCCCTTCTCTTGCTCCCTCTCTCTCTCTGCCCGTCTCTCTCTCTACTTGTCTCTCTCTCCTTTGTGAAGCCCTGGGTGTAGGTGATGAAGGGTTTGGTTCTGTCTATTAGGTCAGTGATGAACTGCTGCCTGCTCCAGATGGCTCATTGTTGTTACTGCCGTCCTGCCCCTTTAATAATACACTCTGGGCATTGACAAGTGTCACCAGAGCTGGTTTATAGCTCCCCATGTGTATGTGCGCATACAGAATCTGTCTGCCCGTTCCCTCCCTGCCTATATCCGTTTGTGCTTGTCTCTGGCTCTCTGGGCCCTTATTATTTTTTTTTTTAACTCTGTGTGTGTGTATTGTCTAGCCGTAATGTGAGCAGATGCAGCGTAAAACCAGTAAGGAGAATCCAGCAGTACGGTGCAGCTGGCTGTAACAGCAGAGCCAAGGTGCTCTCTGAATAGATGTTCTCTGTGCGTGGCTCCTAATTGGGGAAAAGTCTGGGACCCCTTCGTAGCCTCATCAAGCTTTTGTTGCTCACTATCCACAGTAGCTGGTGCACTCGACACTTCAGCCCCCCCAGGCAGTGATTGGTTTCCTGTTAAAGTGGCTGGCGGAGAAGTAAATATGATGATAAAACCGCCACTCAAATCTACCGGCATTAAGCTGTTAGCATGCTGCTAAGCGATAGCCTGGCAGTGAGCAGTGGACCTAGAACCAGCAGCGGCATGATGTATCACAGACCATTTGTTTGTTTGTGTGTGTGTGTGGGGGGGGGGTTTCCTTCCACTGTTCATTTTCAGATTCAGTTGAAACATATTTGGGGACAGGCAGATGCCCTCTGTTTACTGCCAGATGGTTCAGAAGTGTTCATTGTCACACTCAAGTAATTGGACTTCCTCTGTTGACGTTATGCAACATTCAAACCACCCACTGTAGTCAAGAATTATGCACCTGTCAGGAAAGCAGCCCAGCCCACTTGGTTTTAGTCATTTCAGTGCGTTCGCCCCTGTGTGTTGGATTACGTTGCATGTATTCAGCAACATCAATACAGCCATACAAGCCAATGCTAAACCAGTACAACCGGTATCGGCGACTCCACGCCATGTGCCGTTTCTAGTGATCCTGCTGCCCTCGCAGGAGGTGTGTGTGTGTGGTGTGTGTGGTGCTCTGCTTTCACCTTCACTTTGGGGGCAGGGATGTCATGCCTACGTGTGTGTGGTTGTGTGTCCAGCCTGTGTTTGCGTGCAGGGAGAAGTGCGTCTGGCAGGCCAGACCTACAAGAAACTGTTTTCAGAGTGAAGTTGAGCTGGCCGATGAGGCAGGGAAAGAGAAAACGCAGAGTAAAGATGAGTGAAAGTTGTAGACCGGTTCTTCATAGGACCCGAGTGTCGAGGAGTGGAAAGAGAGAGCGAGGGAGAGAGAGTGTATCGGTGAGCAGGCTGGTCGTACAGCCTGCAGCCAGACGAGGCTGAAATCTGAGACCAGATCAACCAGAGAGAGAGGGAGGGGCTGAGACACAGAAACACAAGGAG
>OMKK01065697.1:0-18679 GCA_900302305.1 Polymixia japonica
GAGAGAGAGAGACAGGGATAGAGTGAGAAGGAGAGAGCGTTTGGGACAGGACCCATCTGTCCTTGCCCTCTGTCCCACAGAGCCATAGCGATCGGACCGGACCGGGCCAGGCGGGCGTGGTCAGCCGACGCACCGGGGCTCGGATGGCGAAACGGCCGGATGCTCTAATTAAAGCTTGTGCTGTTTGCCTGCTCTCTCTGCGCGGAACGCCAGCGTCGCAATGTGCCAAAAGGGCCGCGAGTCACGCGTCCTGGAGTGGAGAGGCACGGACACTCTCTACAGGGGCGCTCCGGGAGGGGTGTGTCCTATCCCGAGCGTGCTGGACTCGCAGCGCGGCAACGCGGCGCTGAGGAAACAGCGCGCGCCCCCAGAACAAGCAAGGCCCACGTGGACAGAAACAACCACGGCCACAGCGCTGTGACATTTCTGGAAAAAAAATAATAATCCGGCGCTAGCGACACTCGCTTTCTGCCAAAAGTCAACGTTACGAGAACAAGCCCGTCTTCGGCGGAGTGAAACCGCTGCGTCACAGAGCTGAAACCAATGTCAAGCGAGGATGTCAGCCGAGGCATTGTCCATTTAACGGGGTGACACTAATAAATTCATTGCCAAATATCCTTGGACTCTGAGCTCTGATATAAAATGAGAGGTGATTCAATATGTCAGGTATAATTATCGTGTGCAATAACAAGCAATAGAGAAAATGAAGGCAGAGCTTCTCTCTGCCAGGGTAGATTATAGATTGTAGTAATTGCAATTCTGTCTCAATTATGGCTACAGCCCACCCATACAAGAAGCAGGGACAATGTCTCTGACATCTTATCTCTAATGTCTTGTAAAAGGTAATAGCAAGCATCAAAAACATCAATCATCGTGTAATTACTTTGACCCTTTCATTCTACAGATTCTTTAACGACAGATTCCACTGATAAGCATGCCATTTGTTTTCAACTACTTCAAATGATATTGACGGTATGACTAATGATATTATATATACCTGAAGTGATGAAACTCCAATGGTTAATGATGAGTATCATGAGCTTCACATTCCTTGAATACCAAGCCAACTTCTACACCCTCTCTTTTAACACGGGTTGATTATACACAAGCTGCAGTCATGGGATAGTCTGTAGTCATGCAAGTTTGATTGTTTATTATCTTTGGTGTCCTTCGTGAAAAATTCAAAAAGTCACATCAAACGTTTTATTGACTGACTCGTGGTCTTGACTGATCAAGTGACCATCGAGCAACAGCAAAGGGTGACGGGATGTGGTGAAGCGCGGGACATACCCCTCTCTGTTGTCCTCTTCGTCGAGGTTGGAGATGAGCTGGGAACCGGCCAGGGAGATGTCCAGGGCAGCCAAAGGCAAGTCTCTGTAGGCGAAGCTGACTAGCTGGACAGGAGCCACACACTGGTTGTCTTCCTCCACCTGCTGGGAGATCACCTCCAACTCCGAGGCCCTGGCCTGGGGAGGGGCCCTGCGGCACACATACCAATGTCAGGAGGAGCGTTAGAATTAGATTACGGGATGTGGAAGCTGTGGGTTTCATCTTAACAAGACGCAATATTTGTCTTCCAAAAGGCATTGTTTTTCACGTGACATTAGAAGGCACCAGAGAGGTTGTTTCATTTGGATAAACATAGTTTTCACATTCGGATTTATCAGGTTAAAAAAACAAAAACAAGAAGAGAATAAATAATTCAAGCTTCCATTGGGGCTCTGAAACCCGGGGAGAGCTGCGATACCTTGAGGTTAACCAATAGCTGACATGGGGAAGTCAACCTGGAACCGGAGTTTGGCACGCAGCTTGGCACCCTTCCCAGTGCAGCCAGCGTGGAGACATCAATAACTCCAGTGCTTAGCAGTGGGGGACAGCATTGATTATAAGACAGAGGGGACAAAAGCTGTTGGGCTGGGCTGAATTCAAGGCCGTCCATTCTGGATATGTGTGCTAGTTTAACAGAGTAGGAGGAGATCAGTGAGCAGACCCACCTCCCTGTGAAATGTTAATGTAGTCAGGCCCGCAGAGGAAAACCGGCCTTTCTCTCCCCTGACTTACTGTATGACTAACAACTATTTAACATAACTTCAAAGGTTGTTTTCTTATTGTCATAGATAACCAAGAATTGCTCCAAATACACTGTCGGACATGACACGATAGCGCTGTGCAATCTGGACTACAGTGAGCACCCTTGAGTGCTGCCACCCCATAAAATGCAGGGCAGATCCTCCCTTTCAATATGTGATACCTTCACTACACGTGGGTCCTGCTCGATGTGTTGTTTAGCTTGAGGGGCAAATACCCCTAGAATAACATGCCCCACAAAGCGCGCCTGCGCATTCCGCTGCTATCCATACACCTGGCGCCTCTGACCAATCGCAACAAGGACACTAATCAGTCATGACAGACACAAACTGTTCAGTGCATCAAAATCACATTTCCAGACAATCACAGAGCAAGCCAGGAGCCATTATGTGTAGAGTCCAGTTGAGTGGCTGGTTGCCATCCTGGGGAGGGGGGGGTGGATGCTTCAGATTTGAACACTCTGCTCCATTCCGTGATGTAGGCAAGGACAGCCAGAAGCACGCCAAAAGGCTGGGATTCTTTTCAGACGCATGCAATATTAGCAAACGCCACGAGGAATCAGAAAGGTTAACATAGGGTACACATGTCCGGGGGGAAAATCTAGCAGCCATACAGAGGTAGCTACGGCTTACCATGAAGCCCAGAGAGGCAGATACCCCACTTCTACATCAGGTGATGTTCCTATATGCTGGCCTATCCCAGTTTACATCGCTCTTACACCTGTGTCATTAGGTTGTGGTTACAGCAGGACGTCATAATTATGTCACACAGTAAAGCAGTTAAATGGAATTGGCTGCAGCTCAACTCTTCCTAAATTTTCATGATTAAATACAAACAGCCCTACTCAAACTTATTAGTAAAAAGATTAATGGTAGAACCACAGTACAGTATAGTACAACAATACAGATTGTGCAAGGCAAGTTTTACTGGTAATGGTTAATTGGAGTCGGAGTATCAACAATCTTTTCAAGAGACATAATCTACCTGGTGTCTTCTGCAAATTATATAGTAGGCTTTAAAACATAAATCCTCTAAGAAGATTGTGTTTTAGACATTATTTGTAAAAGCTGCTCTGTATTTTTAAGGAGGTCCATTTCCTCCTGGTATGTAATCATTACCGGGGATTGACTGCCCCAGACAAACAGCCACTCGTGACTCTGCCCCCAGTGTTTTTACATTGTATCACTATAAATCACCACGGACCGATCAATGGATATATAAAAATAAAAGAGCTTGCCCAGACTTCTCCCTTGGAGCTGCAACTCATTGGCCGAACAATTTAATTCTGTTTACTACAAAAATATAGGCATAATCCTTCCCCCAAAATATAAAGTTAAATAAGGACACCAGGGTGAGTTGATTTCATTAACTTTTTTAATACTGTGTTTGAATGTGTTCTCTCTAGTAAATCTTTAGGTGTAAATGCTATTGCACCCTTTGAGCAAGAGCAAGGTATACCCTAATAATTCCCTGCCTACAGAGATACACCATAGTCACGCATTTCTTGACTAGCCACAAAAAGAAACCTTTTCACTGGGGGATTTCTAATGGAACATCTTCTTGGCAATAGTCACTGGGTCCATAGATTCACAGTTCAAATGAATCTCATTTGTAATCTATTGTACCCAGAGTTTTCTGCAGCCTGCTGTAGGAGAGGTACCCACACAGTGCTGGTCTCCAATACTGCTGAACTAACAGAATGTAAAACTAAATTATATCTCTTTATTCTGAATAATAAATCCAATGAATATAAAGCAGGTTTACATGTCTAGCTGTTGAGTTATCAGGAGAAAACACATAAACCTCCATCCAGGGCTTTAGTTAAGGCCATCTTAGTCGAGTCAAAACTAAGACTAAAAGGGGGCCATAACAAGGCCAAGACCAGATTGAGTTTTGGTCTCTCTTTTTCAAGACCACAGCATTTAACTACTGGGATATATTAAATGAAACGTGATTGCATTCCACTCATACTGTTTTGCATGATAGATAACAAGACTAGGTCAAAACCTAGCATATGGCTGGACCGTGGCCAAAAGCCTTGTCGCTAGAGGGCTTTCAATTTGAAACGGATACATCGTCAATGAGGAAACTCCAACACTCGGCCGACCGATGCCGCTTTCGGATTGATCGGATGAATTTTCGCCGAGTGGACGTTGATCACGTGACTTGTGCGCGGTCACGTGGTTTTTGGTCGGAACTCGGAAAAAAGCCCAATGTTATTGTCATTAGCTTGTTAGCTTTAGCTTTAGCTAACACGCTTGGGCTATTTCACTGGTTTACGAAGCCAGCTGTAGCACAAAGCAGAACATTAACGGTACTATACCTCAAATAATAACTACGTTTTAATGTTGTTGTTGCTGCTGTTGTAACTCTCCTAAGGTATTATCAAATAAAATGTCCTACCGTTAACAAACGTTCATTGTTGTGCTATGTTGAAAAAGACGATAACGTCAGAACTGGGCCAACTCGTGTTGCATCTAGAATTCCGATTCACCCGACTTGATTATCCGACTTTGTAGGGTCCAACATATGTTGTGATTTTCTGTTTATACCTTTCTCTCGTAATATTGTCTAAATATGCACAGTACGGACTTCCCTCCATCTAGTCCATTCGGCTCTTCAATTCCTGCCCTCTATCTGAATTTTGCGCGTCCTCGGAATCACGTGACTGCAAACAACGAATGGTGTAACTTCATCACTCAGTCAGTCAGTCAGTCAGTCACAGACATTCGCGTTTATTGCTGTTGCAGTCCAGCCAAAAATAACCAGGATGGAGAAAAATGGGTTTAGCTATTGTAATTGACATTATGATACCCAATAACAAAATAGACTTTGTTGTGTTTTAGATGAGTCTGGACTCAAGACAGACTAAATGAGAAGTTTCCTCATTGGCCTGGGGAGGTCTACATCTGCACCCAACCTTCACAGGTTATCAGGCAGAAGTAGGAGAGAGAGCTTGTGGTCTAAAGGTTGCTAGTCTGAATCTCCAGACCAGGCAAGTACAGTGAATGAGAAACAGTCTCCCCTCTCTAAACAACTACTGTTGATGTGCCCTTGAGCAAGGCAATTAACCCCCAACAGCTTGTGTGGCGCTGATGCTCATTGGTGAACAGTACACGACTGTTGGAAGCATATAAGCAGCTCCACCATAAAACAAAAACAATAATCATATGTTTTGAGTAAAATGTGTCTAATATAAAACAAAAAGCCAAATGACAAAAGTATCCCATGATCATGATCTAACAATGAGATCAATGACTGTCAACTCATATTTTTATGTGCACCTAAAAACGTCAAAAATCATTTACTTCCGTCACTTTATAGGATTTCGAAATGCTGCCTCAGCATGAAGTGTTGTGTAGAGGGCATTGGTATCATTGTCATTCTGAGTGCTCACTGCCACGGCATTTCTGGCCAGCTGTCTACAGGCCTGTCACACTGTCTCACCCAGTAAGCCTGTATATGGACACTTGGCTGCTCCTCAATGCACAGCAATTCACTGTCCTGGTATCAAGGAAGCAGGACCAACGTGCCAAATCACTTATATGAGCACCAGCCAGATTTCCCAGCAGCATCCCTGACTCAGGCCCTTGACACAATAGTACATTTGTAAGATCAGATCTTTTAGGTAACATCCGCTCTTTCAAGGTCCAGGGGGAAATTACTGCAGCTGACAATTCACTCGTGTCGATGAAGAGTGAAGGCGTTCGTGTCATTCTCAGGAGTTTTTCTCTTTATTGGTAACAGCGGAAATGCTCCAGCTTTGAATCAAGCCCATCCTATCCAAGTCATAGACACATCAATTAGTAGGCAGAGAAGAAGATGCCTGGAACACAGAGGTTTGCTCAGCAGACACCCCAGTGGAAGGTGCTGAATCTCCCAAACTAGTTGTATTGCACAAGCATTCAAGCAATAAGACAGCATAGTGGTAGGAATGGGCCCACAGCACCACTTTAAACATTGCTAATAGCATTTTAATGTTTTAGCTTACAGTTGGAAAAAGACTTGTGGGTATTCGGTAAGGATTGTAGAAAGGCAAATATGAAAATGATGCTTAACCAATCAGATTACTTGATGTTTTTATCAAGCTGCTTGACTCAAAGTATATTAAAACAGACATTCTAACACCTCATAACCCAACTGTTCAACTCAGTGAGTGCAACTCGACTGTGGTGCAAATGTTGTGCTTTGCATTGAGAGGCCTGCATCAGAGACTGAAATGTGTTTGAGGTCAATCCAATCCAAAGGGATTGTGACCACCATATAATACTGCTGAGTGAGTGTATCTATAAATTCCCATAATACATCAACCGTTAAACGTACATGAATAATCTTATTTACACCATGCAAGACAGCTATATAAATTTAACTGTGGAGGGTTTAAATATCAGATCTGTGCAATAAACACTGACCATAGCGACCAAGTGTTGACCCGCTAATCTGATTGTTTTATTTTAATGAGTGGAGAGAGGCTTCATTATGATGAGAAAATAACAGCGGCGTTGGCACTGGATCACATGACATAGAGGGTAGTTACAGTAAATGTTAGATGACCTGTTAAAGCCACTGGCTTCCTCAGGGTGTACGGTGTACTCTCTTTGTGTGCTGAATGGAATGAAATGTACAAACAGCTCCGTACCAGGCCTAAAGAAAGAGCACGGTTTTACCACATATAAAGGCATACACCAACCGCTATTGTGTTAAGCCTAATTTTCAGTACACTGGTACAGACCAGCTGCGTTAAGAGCCAACAAGCTGATTCAAAAATAATTTCATGTTGAAAATGGCACTTTTGATGAAAAGGCTGTGTCATTTTTCTTTTTGTCTATTCTGTCAATTTCCTCTGTGGTTTGCATGCTCTCTTTTTCAAATGTAAAAAATTAATTAACGCGTGTTGTATTTCTGAGCATCTAATATTATTCTCAGCCTGCCTCCCACTGTTCGCTGTGAGCTAGAGCAGAGATACTCTACAGCCATACAGAGAGAGACAGAGAGAGCTAGAGAGAGAAAGAGAGAGCGAGAGAGATCGAGGGAGAGAGAGAGGGGAAAGATTTACACTGGCATCCAGTCCAAGAGAGCAGGGGTGAAAATAACTCCACAGACCTCTCTCTATCTGAGAGTTTCCCATCTGTCATTGCACCAGGGAGTCACCGGCGAGCAACATCACTAATTCAATCCTTTGTACTGCTGTAACCAGACTGCCCATTCTGTATGTCCTCCAGTTATAGACATGTCGTCCCAGTGCTTTCCCTACAATGGCCTCGTGATCGTCCATTAAACGTACTAATCTATCGTCTGAGCCTTCAGATCTTAGGCCTGGATAGAGATCTCCGTTAGAGAAGCGCGCTGTGCCTTTAAACAGAAGACGCAGCTGATTGAAGCCATTCTGCATTCACCCCCTACTCCACTCAACTCCACTCCACACTACTACACTCTATTCCACTCTACTCCACCCCTCTGCTCCCTCCCTCCATTTCCCTTCTCTTAGCCTCAACCCTGGCTGTCATCAGGATGCAGCGCCTGTCTGGGGGACCACACAGAGAGTAATTATTAATAAGAGAAGATGACAAGTGAACATCCCCCCTGAATGTTAAGGGATACCAGCTGAGACTGGGGGACGGTGGGCCGCTCTCTCAGCGAGGCCGGCCGAGACCGACCCCGCTTCCCTCCCCGATCTCCGTTCAAAGTCATTCGCAGGAGGGCGGCGTGAGGATATGCAGGTGCCGTTCCTCCTAATTGCAACAGACTGCGTTGAAACATGGAGGTTGAGCTTTTCACACTTACACACAAGGTATCAGACAAAGTTGCGATTGGTGTGGTACTTACTGGGGGCTGCTCATGTTGCCGTCTTGATGCTGCAAATAAACGTCCACACTAAATGACCCCAGTTGTGAATCCTAATTTCACCACAGGAGAGACTTGGCTCCTACCATACCTATGGAGAGGTACAAAACAACAATGTAACTACAATGGAAAAGCAGAAAATAATAAAGTATCCATTTGCATTTGAATAGTATAACATTAGTAAATATTCAATCTGGTGTCATTGCTTGTGTGAATGTTTGCCCTGGTAGAGCCCTAATTCCACTGTATTCCACTATTTTGCCAGTAAACACTAAATTGTTACGGATTTAGAAATCCCCCTCCAATATATACTCCACTTTGTGAAGCAGTGGCTGCGAAACATCACACTTCTTGCATAGCAAGTACAGCAGGATGCCAGCTCTTTGTGCCATAGGATAGAGAGCCATTGATGTCCAAGTCCGTTCAGCAAAAGCCCACTCCAGCTGCTTTGCAGGGAACAGACATGACATGACAAGACAAGGCAATTTCACACATAGCCACACAAAAACAGTCCCCTTCTCGATATTGCAAACTAAACCTGACTGTGCAAGCACCACTTAGAAATCAGACGAAGTTGCCAACAGCAGTCTAATCGCAAAAAGCCGTTAGCATCATTACAGCATTGCCGTAAATATTGTTTGAACCAAGAGGTTATTTAGATACAACAATCTTGAATGATCACACAGAATGGCATGGCCAGAGACTGACAGTATGGTAGGGACCATGGTAAGGACGGTATTGCATGGATCCAGGGTAGTGTGGGTCAAACAAAGGCACAGGGAAAACCTTCAGACACACAGAAGTAAAGAGTCAGCATTCACAGCCGTAGCAGACCATAGCAGAGTAATGTAGTATAGCACAGCAGATTAAATGCCACTCAAGATAAATCAATCCAGGTCATTCAAGGGCTGGGAGTGATATGGTATCACTGCAGTGCCCAAAAAACATGGGATGTAGCATAATGCCCAGAAGGAAACAAGTGATCTAGCAGCATAGGTCAGTTTGATACAGTTAGTTATGTTTGAACTGAAGAAGTACTATTTGGTGTGCAGAAAGACAGGTTAGCACGTTCCGAAAATACTTAACAAAGCAGGTACTTAACACTGTGTAAGCAATCACCATATAGGTGACCAGAAGGGCAAGTTGGGCAAATGGTAATTCTTGATGAGATACTGCAGGCAAATCAGATCTCAAAATCAGAATCCTAGGTTGCCATTCATTGCTAAGTAACAGTCATACATTAATTACTTCATCAACGTTTTCCACAATATAGGTAGCAATATTAGCACACCTATTCAAATTACATAACACAACGGTTGTATGATATCTAGGCCCAAACTTTCGTATTTGATCTAATCAAAATACATTATTTATCAATTTTGACAAAGTCATAAACAGTAACAGTACTGTCCAGCAAGCCTTTAAGGCCACATAGCAAGTCTCTCATTCTAGTTCGTGTTTATACACAAGGACAACATACAACCCAGCGCACTTTACGCATTGATATGAAAAATGAAAATCTGAGCATCATGATGACATTTAGTGACAAGAACTAATGTCCGATCACAGTTAGGAATTCAAAGCTAAAAACAAAAAAGAAGACATTGTTTTTTGTTTTTTAATTGAGTAGCTTTAAATTCAGGGAAGCACGCCTACCTTTTTTTTTTTGCTCTACATTGTGGAAAGTATGGTCGTGACTCCTTTGCCCTCGCAGTGATGATGGTAATATCTCCCTTGCCGAGGATGATCAGTGGGAGCCAAGCTCGGATCTTGCTGTGTGCAGGCTGCGATTCTCCTTAAATCTGCACTGGCCGAGCAGCCGTATCGCTTCTTAGAACACCGCGCACAAAGAAAACACCTACTCCGGACCGAAAGCACCATCCTTCACCGAGACTGATCTATCATTGAATTTAGGAAGATAACGACATCTTTGAAAGGGTTGACGGCAATAATGCCCCAACTTGCGCCTGCTCGCAGGGGGCTTCCCCCACAATCACACCAGGGACTCCATGTGCCCAATAATAATAATAATAATAATAATAGTAATAATAATAATAATAATAATAATAATAGGCTCACGACCAGGAGCTGTCCAGGTGCTGAAAACGGGACTCCATTATCCACGGATGGCGTGGCGAGCGGAACTCAGCAAAAACGAGGACGGCTCTAGACGAGACGAAAAAAGCCTCGATATTTTTCTGTTGTAAAAGCCACGGGAGCCCGCAGACGTCCCTCTTTTCGTGCCACCCTGGAAGCGTCGACGTAAAAAAAAAAAAAAAATTAAAAAAAAAAAACACCACTCGCGTTTCGCTTCACGCTCCCGAGGTTCGGTTCATCGCGATAACAAACGTGTAGACGCGCTTGAGAAAATAGAGTTGAACGAACGGACGCGGTAGACCATCAAAAACCGAATGATCAATTTCTCGTCTCTGATAAATCGGCTAGTGCTGTCGTTATAGAAGTAAAAAAATAATATGCATGTGAAATATCCCAAGCACAACTTAGACCAATAATCTGCACCTAATGTAGTGTTTAGTAACCTAATTTGTTATAATGTCACTCATGTGCCAGGATTGGAAAACAATAAATTATTATATTTATGTAATAAACTAGCATAACCAATTGTATCTCCAAGGCAAAAGTCTAGCCTAATTGGCCTAGCCTAACTTGGGAGTAGCCCTAATTAGACTTTTTACAAGGCATAGAGGGACACCATTTCCTACTAAGGAGCTGCTGAGAATGAAAAGGCCGATAGATGAGTCAACTAACGGTTCTAAACAAAAAATAGTAATTACATGTCTAAAGGAAATGATGTAATATGTTATTATATACTACAGGTAAAGTTCCCACGATGCCCTTCATGCCTGTGCTTTTGATTCCAAAGCCTTCTTGGCATTCCACTCATTCCATTGTCTCCTACCAAACCCAGAGTTTGTCTGTCAGATTATCTCCTCACCCATCCTGAGCCTCATGGAATGATGTAGTGAATTTACTTGTTTTCAAGGAACCGATACCAAAGTCTAACTGAAGTCACAAGGAAATCTTTTTCTGCTATTCTCTCACAAGGGTAAACATTGTCACTTTGTACACTATTTCTGGAGATGACACAAGAGCCTTTTCTGTCAATCTATAATATAATTCCCACATTCATAGAATGATGCCATTGCTCACATGTTCTACTAAACTAACTTAGAATCAATGGGCAGAATCCTGACATTTAGCGTGTCATTTACAATGTGGACAAACTGCAATCACAACATTTTTTAGCTCAAAGGAACCCGCCCACATGGCAGTGCCTTGTCAAAGGCCCAAACAAAAAGCAGTTCTGAGTTATTTTGAGCCGTCACTGACTCACCTTGGGAACTTGCACTAACCTACTGGGAGCAGGGATTTCACGAGCTGGTAAGGAGAGATTGAAATCATTCTGGTTTATTTTGCACAAGGTGATGAGCTCTTCCTCCGTGTAACAACTCAGATTGATTCAAAAACTTTCCAGGGGTGGCAAGAAATGGATGTAAAACATGTAGGTTGTTCAGGGTCGACATCTCATATTTTAGATTAATACAGATGTCCTTTAAGGTGAAACCATTGATCAGTTTAATTTCTGTAACGCTTTATGTTCTGTATTCTTAGGTGTTTACCTACAACGGACTACAGCAAGAAACAGAAACATCGCAAATGATGGCAGGTAATAAAACCAACAATAAAATAATATCATGGTTTAGAATGACAATACTCAGTCCTGTTAACAATTCCTTGCTGTTGTTGACACGTCTATCACTAAGAAATAAACTGTGTTATTACGTGTAATCTGATTTGCTGTGACAATTTTCTAAGTAATATTCTTGGTGACACCTCAGGCATGAGGAAACACAAAGACTTGCCGCAATCTTGGCAAGTGAGGGCATACTGTACGTGATAAAGACTAGATATCCAGATATGTTTCCTGAAACGTTACCATTATTTCTGTCTAGAACACGGCGACCCTTGCAGCGAAGCGGAGGCAACCTATTGCGTGAATGGTGGAACATGCTATAAAATATCCTCTATGGACACACTCTCCTGCGTGTAAGTCGTGCAAAATTACGTTTTCATTTTAAAGCGTCGTGTAAGTTATAAGAATGCACATCTGTGGGCATGTTGAACTTTCACGTTATTTGCAATATATTCCGTTTTCATAACACATCTTAGGTATTTTTAGGCTTGAATATGTTTTCCCTGTTGGCAGCTTGGTCACATTGTTGCACTTTGTATCTTACTTTAGGTGCAGTGAAAATTACAAAGGCAGCAGATGTGAGCTGTACCAGCTCTTAAGCTTCTCCAGGGATGCAGGGGAGGCAGGATTAATTGCAGCGGTGGTCATTATTGCCCTCCTCATCTTCGTAGTGCTGGCAGTAGTTATCTACTATACATGCAAGTAAGTAATTGTTGCATTTAGTATCACTCATATTCTCAATGCATTTGAAAATAGCATACAGTTATTAACGTATAGACCGTCTATGATACACTAGTAGTTTTGGTATTTGCCAGAATGTATTCTGTCCAAGCTAATAAAAATATTTTTGTTTTCATAGGGTGTTGAGATCCAAGTCAGAGAGCCAAAAGAGCAGTCAGCAACAGTATTGGAAAGTAAAACCAAGAGTATGATACTTCCCAGATTTTACATATATTTTCTGTTTTGGTCCGGCACTCAATGGGATGATAATATAGACGAGTGTTGGTTTCTCTATGGGACTCGACGCCGCTTGGGATGCGGCTATGAAAGACCACATAGAAAGGAGGAAAACTGCACTGCGTTCAGCCACACGACAGCTTGGTCATTGAACTTTCTAGGCAATAGATGAGGCTGCTGAAGATCTGTCTGGATTATAGCGATGGCAGCCCCATCACAAATGTATAGCTGACACACAGTCTTGTGTGATGTCTAGATTTGATGCAATTTGCGTTTTGAGTAAAGTGCTTTGCCATTGACACTCACAGGGTATGAAAATAAATGGTTGAGTGGGATATGAATGGCACCTAACATTATAGCCTTTTTAATGTGGCTATAAATTTAGCTCTGTTGTTACTCACATAATGAAAGTCACATTTCAATCAATGTGCTTTGTAGCCTGCAATATATTTACAAAGCATAGTGGGGTTAAGTAAAAATGTTATTATTTAAGATGGTACTATTCATTCACTTTGCTCAATATTGAATTTGATATATTGAGATACTATCAGTTAATTAATGTAATTTTAGAATTAGTAGTAAATATTTTGTAATTGTGTAAATGTGAGCAATAAACCATATTGAATTATGTGACAATGTGATTGCAGGTGTGAAACCCCACATTTTATTTATTTTGTGTATCCCAGCATACACCAGACCCCTGAAATCTAAAAATAGGTGCTCAGGAAATCCTAGCCAACAGGTCCTAGAACTCTGATGAGGTTGTACAATGTGAGGGCTAATATCAAATCAGCTTTAATTCAGTATTTGCCATCTCCATGGACTTCCTGAACACTCCAAAAATTGTTCACAACCAACCATCTATAGGGAACCTCAGCTACAACTATATACAAACCTTAGCTCAATCTATATACAAAAGTCACTATCTTGTACTTAGGTTGTCAAATTGATAAGTAAAAGATAAACTCATGATTTGCGAGATTTTCAGATTATTTGTATGGTAGAAATATTTGAACCTACACTCTGTATTAAGTAAACAAACTAAAATCTCAGCGGACTTCCTTTAGTTTTCAAAATACTGTATATTGCTACCACCTAGTGGTAGTATATTAAATCCACAGCCATGTAGAAGAACAGATTTATTACAATTCCAAACACATTTGACAGACATTTAAAAGCTGTATCAAAATGAATTATGTCAAGTAATTAATTTGAAATGATTTTGCAGTGCAAAATAAACCTATAAATTTTTGCACAGTAAACAACACACTCTCATAGGCTTCTGGCTTTGTCAAACTCAAGGGCAATTTTTAATGCTGTGCTATTCAGTCCCACAGACTGCATATTAGCGATGATGGTGACCACTACACCCTGTGGGAGAGCAGGGCTTGGTCCTTGGGGCTGAACTGTCTCTTCACTGGGTAACACCAGAAGGACACTGCTAGCCCCCACAGCGCCTCCTGTGTGTGAAACGTAGTGCCTGCGACTCCTGCACTGGCCATACTTCTGGAATTTTTCCACCACCAGCCAGCCTTGGGCATACAGTCCATCCTTATCCCAGCTCGCCTCTGTCCTGTCCACTGGAGCCCACAGATCCAGGGCAGTGTGGGGTTTGAGGAAGCCAGGCAGCAAGCTATTGGTGTCCTTCATGTGGGCTACCTGATAACTGTAGAGCAGGGCATTACCGAACAGCAGCAGATCTCCCACGGTAGAAAGAAAGCCACCTCCCGCCCACTTGTAGGAGTTGTCTACATACGGGCAGTTCACAACACGTCCTTTCTTGTTGAGGTGATAAAATCTGTGGAAGAGCACAATCTGTTGTTTGTCTTTCATGTTTATTTCATGCATTCAAAACAATCATAGTCATCGTGAGCAATCAAAACAAAAAGCTAAAGCAATAGGTTTCTACGCTGTTATGGACGGCTGTATGGTGTAACACCCCTGATATTAACATGACACAGTGCTTTGGAAGTAACTGCGGCTTGGTTACAGTTTACCTTGAGCGGTGGTAAATAATAGGATCATTCTCATCTGGAACAGTGTTGAGCATTCCCAGCTCACGGAACATGTTCATCATGTGATCCAGGAAGCGCTGGCCTGCAGCCCGTTCCACAACGGCACTGAGGAGAGTAAAGGCATGGGTAGAGTACAGGAAGGTTGTGCCTGCATATGGATACAAGATAAACCCCATTTAGTAAAAAATTGTTATAAAAAATAAGAAATCAATAGCATTCCAACTTATGAAACAAAAGCATGCCTTACCGGGTTTGAAAATGAGAGGGTCATTCTTGAATAGGTCTAAGGCCTGGATGACGCTGTCGAAGTTGTCTTTCAGGTAGTACTCTTCTTGCTCAAACTCTTTTTTCCTTTGACCTGTTTTGGCTTCTTTGCCCTTTGTGTTGTTGTCTTCTGTCTTGAGTTTCTCTTCATTTTCAGTCAAGCTCTTTTCCTCTTCCACTGGTGGCTTCAAAACTCGCCTGGCTTTCTCCCTGTCCTCTCTCAATTTCCTGGCATCTTTCTCATAGTGCCGTATTCCACTTAGATGCGAGAGAATCATGCGTGGGGTTAGTATGACCTGAAAGATAGGAACAGAAGAAATAATGTGCATGCAAACTCCATGTTTTTAACTAAAAAAAAATGAAGAGGAAGGTAACCTTGCTGAAGATGAGGATACAACCGCAGTTTGTGTTTATGCAGATTCCAAGTAACTTACATCTTCTCCATCAAACTGTTTTTGGGGGAACTCTGGGACATATTTCTGCACTGGGACATCGAGGTCTAGTTTCCCCTCCTCACACAGGCGTGCAACAGCTGCAGTTGTAAGGGGCTTACTGATGCTGGCGATTCGCATCACTGTCTCTGGCCTGCATGGTATGCGGTTTTCCAAATCAGCATAACCGACCCCTGCAAACAATAAAAAAAAAAAAATGCATGATACATTCAGAATCTTCATTTAAGAAGAACAGGAAGAAGAACAGGTTGGCTTTAGCCTGTTCAAGAAGAACAGGCTAAAGCCAACCTGGCAAGCAGGCACCAACCTTCACACCAGATTTGACTGCCATCCACAGACACCCCAATCACCAATCCAGGGGCACCAACTTCACCCTGGCAACAAGACATCTGTGAAAACTGAGTGGATACAGCTGTGCAACCACACACAATTTGATAGGGTATTTCCGGGACAGGGGGAAATACAGTAAATAATATGTATACTTTTATGCCTACCTTTATCCGTTCAACAAGGTCCCTGCTCACTTTAATCGCAGCATTATATCGTCCAATCTTCTTTCCACGTGTTGTGTCATCGTCACACGAACTGTTGGCTGTGTCAGTGTGATATTTAAATCCTAACGCTAAAGCTAATCCGGCGCCGATTCCAAAAATCCAGAATCTGGATTTGGATTTTGATTTAAAAGTGGATGTACTTGACCTTCTGACAAACTCCCGTTGTTGCTGCACCAAAACAAGGGGCTGCTTATCCGACAACCGCGCTCCGGCTCGCAGTGTCAACAAAGACGAATTACGTGCGGTTAGCGGACAATATTTACACTTGGCACAAAAGCGGTTTGGCGATAACAACCGTGACATTGTACGAAATTATTAGTGTTTGTTGACGAGCGCTGCTCGGCGTTCCGCGGCTGAAAAAAAATAACTCATTTCCTGTTTTCGGCCTTGTTCTAGACAAAACTAATCGATTGATGATACAGGCAACATCGATGGGGAAAACAGACGCACCCGGCCTGGAACTTTGTCAACCCAGGGTTCAAGAATACAGTATTAACCTTATGAAGACGTCCAATGTGGCGTTTTCTATATTACCGTATGAGGCACTGAAGCGAGAATATATCCGATTGTTAACGTACTCTTGTGCGCTCCCGTCTCTCTTTCTCACACACAAGCAAACAGCCCCCCTCACTTAATATCAGCCTCTTTAGCTCTTGTCAGCGCCAGTTTGAGTATGGCCTAAAAAACTTTTTAATTCTAACGTCTATGTGAATATTATGGCGCTGTCCTCTCAAACTTGCTACTTCATTTAATTCCCCGGTGCACCAGAGAAACACTTGTGATACGTACCCCGCCTATTCCCCCAAGCGAAGATACACAAAGCAAGTTAGAAAATCTCTCTTGTGCTTTTATTTATATTTAATATTGTACATTTCAAATATGATATACACTTGAAACATCCACATTAATAAAATGGTAAAACAAACAATGCACAACCAGATGATTGAAATCATACTTTAAGACAAGATGAAAAGAATTTGGAATCAAGAAAACAAAAAGTACTGAATGTGTTGGCAAGACAACATTACCATACATTATGAGTTTC
Organism: Polymixia japonica; assembly: GCA_900302305.1. Taxonomy (NCBI): domain Eukaryota; kingdom Metazoa; phylum Chordata; class Actinopteri; order Polymixiiformes; family Polymixiidae; genus Polymixia; species Polymixia japonica. The sequence continues at coordinate 16,935 of OMKK01065697.1, forward strand.
ACACTCATAACAGAAAAATAAATATAATTTGTAAGTGAGGAAAGATCCCTTTCTAGCCACTGTTACATGTTGGCACTGAATAAAAGTAAACAAAACAAAGTGGAATTTTGGCCTTCACAAAAGGTAGTCAGGAGTTATAGCTTTCTCAAACTGCTTGGCAATACAGTAGCACCAGCTTACATATGGACAGACATATCCAATGTATACTTATACTTGTGAGGAAACTTGATGAAAAAACAGGAGGTATTAAAACACTCATACTCTATCCTACAATATGAATAATGTGCACAATGTTGATGTTTAATAAAGTGCAAAATGTATTCACTTTATCCTTGATTGATTTGTGCATAATCAGTGTAGATTGGGGATGTACAGTAACCTACAAGATTAGCTTCAATGTAAATGTATAAAACAACCTTTATAAACAATGGCACATGTAATTTCACCATGATTTGACAAAAAAAAAAAAAAAAAAAATCTACTGCAAAATGCAGGCATTGTTACAAAAATAAAATCAGCTTGCAAAAACAATCGTGTTTCTCGGCCTGGGCTTAATTAACAGAATGGTATACATTCCCTTAGCTTCGTTCCTTTTGTTGAGTTCTGCTGAAGGCAGGATGGTGTGATAAGAAAAGCATCTGGCTGTTTGTTCTCCACCATGGGCAAGGAATGGAAAGAGGGTTTATGGGAAGCAAGGTGCAAATACAAAAAGCCAAAACCACAATGTGTGTGTGTGTGTGAGCGGGGGGGATGGGAATGGGAACGGGACACACCATGCTTTCACATATTATTCAGTTCCATAAGAGTCTGGTCCAGCATCTGGTGCATATCGAGGTTCTCTTCTTTAGCATGTGACAGTTTCTCTGTTAGGACACCAAATGAAGAAGATTATAAAAAACAAAACAGACATACACAGTCAAGCATAATTAAGTTAGTTATGTTTGTATCAACATTCAAGCTAGATACACCACTCAGGTCAGTCATTAAGTTTGAGTACGATTTAACTAGACCTACGGTACATAAATAGTTAACAGAAACACATTGTTAGAGTAAACAAGCTCTGATGGTTTGCAAGCAACCATGCACAGTACAACCTACAACAAAGTAAGTAGAAACAATACACTATAAAAATCAGACTACTATATAATGCAATGTGATTAGGTTGCAGACTTGACATAAAATGGATGTTCCCGAGATAATCCCTGATTGAGTATTTTTGACTGCTTTTATAAACAGCAACACAAATATCAAGCAGTGCAGGCATTAAACATACAGTGTGACAGTTTAGAATTTCTTACACAGGATTAGGTTGTCATTACATACTTATTTTAAGGATTTTGCTCTAACAAACAAAACGTTCACACAATTTTAGTCCTCATTCAAGGCCACTCTTAGTTCATTAGCGAGAAGGCGGTTTTTCTCAATTTGCTGGTAGAGGCGATCTTTGCAGTCAGACAGCAAGTAGGGAAAAGAGAGAAAAGAAAATCAGGAAAACGGGAGAAGAGCAGAGAGAAACTGCAAAGCCTGTTGATACCTACCTTATCTAGAAAAGGTCAGTGGAGATTTTGTTTTCCCCTTGACATATTTGAAACACATATTGAAAATATCTGTTCCTGGCCTTTAATAAATACATAAATGTATATAAATATATACATAAATGATATATCAAATTTACATCAAGTTGAAATAAATGTATCAAATGCTTTTTTTGCTTGAAATTTGGGCAGTCCACCCTTATATATATA
>OMKK01065700.1:0-11380 GCA_900302305.1 Polymixia japonica
ATAGATAGATAGATAGAGAGAGATAGATAGATAGATAGATAGATAGATAGATAGAGAGAGAGAGACAGACAGATAGATAGATAGATAGACAGATAGATAGATAGATACATAGATAGATAGATAGATAGATAGATAGATAGATAGATAGATAGATAGATAGATAGATACATAGATAGATAGATAGATAGATAGATAGATAGATAGATAGATAGATAGATAGATAGACAGACAGAACATAGCTAGTAGACCACTAAGTCCAGTCCAACCTGTTCCTGTGTCACCAGGTGAGGACTCTGGTGGGTTCAGCTTCACCGTGACAGACGGAGAGCACACATCCCCTCTGTACCGATTTGCTGTCACAGCCAGGCCTCTCACCATCACCATGGAAACGCAGGAGGAGCTCATGGTATTTCCAGGTAAGATGCCAAATCTAGATTTACAAGATGTCAATCCCGCAGGTTTTAGAGAACAAAGGATCTCTCCGCCAGAAGTCTGATGGGGGGACTTGATCAACCCGGACTTTAATCACGATACAACGATATGAAAATTACATTCTATGCCTTTTTTTTTAATGTATCTCACAACTCTCTATTATACGTATTAGACGTTCTACATACCCAAGAATAGAGTGAAATCTATTTTCTGAGCACTTTGACTGTTGTAGTCATTATGACTGGCTGCTTGTAATGTCGGCAGTCTAGGAGTTTAAACTAACTGTAGTGTCACAGCAATCATAAGTCACGCTGTATCAGAGTGTACGCTTAATGCCTAAAACGTCACGTAAATCTAATAAATCCCTAACACTACTACTGATGATACAATTGAAAGAGTATAAATCAGCGAGCCCGACAGCGAATCCAGCCTCTGTATCTTCATGTATGACCTGCTAGCAGAGCACTTCCCCTCTCTGTCTCCCACATTACTCACAAAGACCATCTCAAAGAATTAAAATATTCAGTTTGAATGGACAGCCAAAACGCAAACGTTCCCCTGTTATTCAATGATTAACTTACAATAAAATCCAAAAATGATATCTCCGCTTTCAGTTTTTGAGATTGCGTCCTCAGAGCTCTATTTCGCGACCGCAAGACATAGGATAGGCTTTAACTGGAGTAAAACTCCGCAATGAGCTTGATGTTTATTACAGTGATCACTGCCTGAGACGAGGTGTCCCGTTTTTTTTAAATAGTGGATATTATTTTGGAAACTCTTTACATCAGGGCTCAAAGGAAATACGCACGAGTTACTGTACCTGCAAAAGTTTGAGGCCATTTTAATTTTAGATTCAACTCAATTATACAAGCTCAACTACACTGGCAATAGGCCATTTTCCACAGAATAGTCTGGGCTCTAAGTGGAACACGCGTGTGCTTTTAACAGGAACAAGACAGGCCATTACCAGCGCCAATCTGGGGGCCATGACCAATGAGGATGGAAATGAGATAAGCTACTCGCTCGCCCGCCCACCTCGTCTGGGAAGACTCATCCTGGCCAACGACAGGAACCAGTACGAAGAGATCACCCACTTCTCTCAAACACAGGTAACACAGTGTGTTTCTGAGCGGCTCTTCCCTCGGGAAATATACTGCTTCCTCCACCCTTTTAGCTACCAGACCATCTAATTAGGTCATTTTACAAGAGCAGGTTTTCTTTTGGAGTGAGTTCTAGAAATCATTTATTGTACTAAGTTAGAGAATCTTTAAGATCTCAAACATATTTTGTTCAAAGAAATAACTTAGAAATAATAAAGTAACTAATAAGTTATTTTGCTTCAAAACTCTGTACATTTAGTCCTACTTCTACTTGATATAGAAATAGTTTGTACATGAGATCTGTCACTCAAAACTTTGCCTCTAATAACTGATATATATATATTGTGACGGCCCCTCCCACTCTGCTTGTTGCTCCTGCTGGTGTCTGTTGTGAAGGGTGGCCATTAATTAATAAATCTTGGGCTGACTCATGATATTATTTTCAAGGACCAGGTCGATATCTCTCGTATCTCTATGGGTAGGGAGGACACATAGAGAAGGGCTTCTGGTTCTGTCTGTATTTATTTGAACCAATAATAACGCAACGCAACGTGTGTCAGTCACAGTGTGCAAAGCATCAGCAGCAGCCCAGGTGCGGTTCCTCGTCCCGGCCAGCAGGGGGACTCATTGCATTTAGAAATGTAGTAGCAGTGTCAGGATGGGGTGGTTTTCAGGCTGTGTTCGTTAATATCTGTTAGTTGTTGAGTAACTCATTACCTCTAGGACTACAGTAATCTGATTACAATAAATTAGTACCTTTAAGCCTTACCATTACTTTACATTAATTGTAACCGTATGTTGTATTTTGAAGGTAAATGAACCCTAAAGTAAGTGAGAGTTATGTCAGTAGCCTGTATCACATTACGGTTTGCATTTTGGCAGGCAAGGGACATTACATTTTGACAATAACCTTCAACACTCTGACTGGAAGGGAATATGGTATTTTTTTTGACAGCTTACTGAAAAAAATCATCGACCGCTTTAGAGAAGGTTTCCCTCTGTGTGCATCACAGCTCTCCATCTGACTTTGAGGTGGCCTCGTTCGGCCTCCTCGACACCTCCTCATTCTCCGCCGTTCCTCGTCTGAGTCCCATCCCAGAGTATCGGTCCCGTGTATGTTTCCATTCCTGACAGCTGATCAGGCTTGGATGAGCATGAAAACAAATTCTTTCCCCCTGAATGTATCCATTTTGTACAGGACCAAATATATAACAGAAACTACAGCGTTTTACACGGAGAGAGAGACACAAACAGACCCTCACTGCTTTAAGCTTAAAAGAAACAATTTGATTGTTTGATTGCGTTGTTAGGCAACATAGTGTGTATTTGTGAGTGTGCGTGTGTGTGTGTGTGTGTGTGTGTGCGTGTGTGTGTGCGTGTGTTCCGAATCAGCTTTATTGCCAAGTAAGTTTTCACAATACAAGGAACTGGCCTCGGTATATTAGCGCATACAATAAACAGAAACATAAGAAAGCAGAAGTTACAGAACACGGAAAGTATAAGTACAAATGAACCCGAGTGTCTGTGCGTGTGTGAGGAGTTGAGCTTAGGACACAGTGACCTCAGAGCGCACACAGGCGGTTGCATTCCTATTCCCCTAACCCGTCTCCCAGTGAGCCAAACCGCTGCCTCAACCCGTTGGGCTCCCATTTCACTGCACACTGCGGAGGTACAAAGACCACTGAAGTATTTCACCCAAGCAGAATGGGATTACTGGCCTAGATAATTAATGAGCTTCTATCGCTACATTTCCACGCTCACTCCCTTCGAAACTTTACTATTACTCGAGCGAAAGTCAAATTTGTTGGGGATGTTCTAACGCTGGCTCCCTAACGTCGGATCCGTTTCACCAAAAATGTGATTTCACTTACCGAGCAAAATAATTGATTTTGTTAAAATAATGATGCTAAGATCTCCATGTTGGTGGCCACCTTTAAAAACAACAGTGGGCGTAAAAATGTATACAAAATATATACAAAAGTCGATATAGCCTGTATAAAAATGTATAGCATCTGGAACAAAAATGCATGGATGGTACCGACAGCCGTTTAACATCAAAACCATCACTCAAAACGTCAACAAAAAAACTACTTCAGGAAGTAGGAAACAGGAAGCTAACATTTCCTTCTTCACCTACAAACTAAACCCTGTCTAAATGTCAGATTGTAACTCCGGTCGGCTGTTTTCAGAGCCGCCGTAGAGGAACGAACCCGGTGATTCGTTAAGCAGTGAATTTCACCCTCGTGTTTCCTCTCCATCTTTTGGTTTTCTTTCCCTCCGCCACCCAGCTGGAGTCGGGAGCTGTCTACTACGAGCACCAGATGCCCGAGCGGCCTTTCTGGGTGGTGAGGGACTCCGTGGAGCTCATTCTGTCTTCCCAACCGGCCCCAGACGTCCGCCACATCCTCCCCATCACCGTCTCCTACTACGCCGCTCACCGCAACGTCTCCTCGCAGCTGTGGAAGAACAAAGGTAAGCGTTATAAAAAGGCGGAGGCACCCAGTGGTTTTCCTTTAGCCTTTTGTTTGTCTAGGGAGGAGTCGACTAAAGCACACGGTTCAGCCGCGCCCCTGTTTCACACTCGCACCTGTGAGCCGCCCGGTACAAACACGGACTTCTGCTGTTGACCATCGGAGACGTAGAGCTGCCCTGACTGTTCAGGAACAGTAGTGTTGTTCACTTGTTTTAACCACTAAGACAGTATAATACAATACAATCCCATACCATATAATATAATATAATACAATACTATTTCTTGTGTTCAGGGGAAATTTGGTTTGCGAGGCCAGCACCGAATATAGTGCACATCTCACCCAATAGGGAACAACATACAACCAATCGCTAATTAGCAACACTGGCTTAGTTCGTCAACATTTAAGCTGCCACGGCCCCAAAGAGACATTTTCCCATAACTAAATTGATAGTTGTTTTTTAGTTCAATTGTTTGTTTACAGATTAAACCTTTTCAGATTGTTTTCAGTTTATTTGGTTTAGCCGTGGTAAAAGTTCCACGCTGGTCTAAATCTTCTCTTTGAAAGTAGAATCTAAGAATATTTAGAATATCTGATATGTATTCTGTTTGTTTATTGTTTTCCTTTAGGTTTAGAGATTGTCCAGGGCCAGAGGAAGGCTATCGATGGTTCCATTCTTGACGCCTCCAATCTTCTGGCCAGCCTTCCTGAGTCTGAGCGAGGCCTCCTGGATGTCGTCTTTGAGATAAGGCGTTTCCCTGCCCACGGACGCGTCACCCTAGGTGGTCTGGACCTCCCCCGCGATGCTCCGTACTTCATGCAGGAGGATGTGACTCAGGGCGAGCTGGAGTACCTCCACGATGACTCAGGGGCCTCCTTTGACAGCTTCTCCTTCCGGGCCCGTCTCAACCCTCAGGGCCACGGTGCGGCCTCCCCTGTCCAGTCTCTGGTACTTGAGGAGACCTTCAACGTCTCCATCAGACGACGGGACTCCAATCCCCCCGAGCTGGTCAGCATAGACATGCTCCTGGAGGTCCTTCAAGGCTCCATGACCATCTTGACCCAGAAGCATCTCAACACTCGGGACGAGGATAGTCCACCGGATGAGGTGCGCTTCAAGGTAACCAAAGCCCCAAGCAACGGGAGATTGGTTGACTCGCTCACTATGAGCCCCATCTCTGAATTCACGCAAGAGATGGTCAACGTTGGGAAAGTGGGCTTTGTCAGTGACGGCAGCCTGGCTGATGGCTTCGTAGAATTTGTTGTATGGGACGGAAAACACCAAACAGAGCCACACACACTCCACGTCGGTGTCCTGGCTCGCACGCTGGTTCTTGCCAAAGCCCCGGAGATCAAGGTAAAGCAAGGCGATGACGAGACCCTGGTGACAGAAGAGATGCTAAGGGCCACCACAGGAGGCCCCATTGAGGAGGAGGTCCTCTACAAGATCACCAACGTGCCTAAATATGCAGCTGTCATGGTGGACCGCCAGCCCACCTCCGCCTTCACCCAGACGCAGATCAAAGAAGGCCGAGTCAGCGTCCGCTTTGTTAAGTCCACGTCGCCTCGAGACAGTGTGGCATTCGTGGCCCGCAGCCGGGCGGCTAATGTATCCTCTGTCCTCAACATTACAGTTCAACCTCTGGCCAACATTGCTCAGGACCCGCTCTTGCCCCGGGGTACTCTTGTCCAATTGGACAGGAAGCTTCTGGACGCTACACCGCTGGCAAACAAGACCAGGACCTCCCCCACGTTCAGCGTCATCCAACAGCCACGAGGGGCTCGTTTTGTGAGGTCTGGAGGTCCCGGGGCAGGCCAACCCGTGGACACGTTCAGCCAGCGGGACCTAGACGAGGGCCGCGTGGCGATGGAGATCCCGAGTGGTTCTTCTGGATCGCGCAGTGGCACGGCTCAGGATGAGGCCCGCTTCCTGCTCAAGGCCCATGGGGTCCCCCCTGCAGAATGTGTACTTTCCTTCCAGACCGGCCCCTATAATGCCTCTGGGGTCTACCCTGCCACCCTGTTGAGAGTTCCCCCAGAATCCCCATGGGTGGATAGCAATGACCTCCCCGGCGGGCCAGAGTCCCCTCGCGCCACTCCGGCGATCCCCCGCTGGGGGGACAACGTGGACTGGCCCCAGGGAGACGGCCTCACCACGCCCTCCGCAGGCAAAGACTCGCACAGGAAACCTGTGGCGTCCCGACGCAACAACCTCTGGTCCATTCTCATTCCCATTCTGGTCATCCTCCTTCTCCTGCTCTTGGCGGCCATCTTGGCTTATTACTTGATACGCAAAAACAAGACAGGCAAACACAACGTCCAGACGGCGGCAGCCAAGCCCAAAAATGGAGAAGTGGCCAGCACAGAGACCTTTCGCAAAACCGACCCGGCCAATAACATCCCCATGGCCGACATGGACTCCAAAGACGCAGACCCGGAGTTGCTGCAGCACTGTCGGACAACGAACCCAGCCTTGAAAAAGAGTCAGTACTGGGTCTGAGACCCTTTGAGTTAGGAGACAGAGAGAGAGGTAGATCCTCAAGAGTTTGCAACGCTGCCTCCAGAATAATTCCTCTTAGTATTAAAGACCTCATGCTACGGCAATATAAATGAAAATTATTTTCTGGTATCTTTTGGTTATTCACTAATCTCAATGAAACTGTGGACCAATTCTCAGGCAATGAAACACTGAATACCTATTGGCAAAGAAAGAAGCAGTTTCTTATCTTAGGAGGCTTTAACGATGTCTATTTATTTTAGTTTTATCATTCCTTTTTGTCGAAGGGCACAAATGAGGACATAAACATGCTTTGTGTTTGCAAAAAGTTTTATTTTGAGTGTCCTCTGCCAATGTATTCCATATAATATCATCAGCCAATATTATTCATTTGACGACATGAGTAATTTAAAGTTTTGGTAATGTTTGGTTTATCAGGAGAGTTGGTGTGTACATAAGTCAAGGTAGATTCATGCTGTATCATGAGAAGATGAAAAACTGCCTCTTCGTGTTCTCCGTTTTCCTTTCTGTTTTTCTAACTGCATATATTGTCGGTATTTTCGGTCTCTCGTGGCTTCAGTTGATCTAGTGTACAATAACGTTTGAATTGGATAGTCCGAAGCGAGAAAGCGACAAACTTGCAACAAAACTTGCACAGGTTTGACTGACTTTACCCCCCCGAGTAATCCCATGATCCTTCATATTAGTCTCTCTGCATGCTTCCAGAGCGCTTGTTAATATTCACTGGACTGGTACAGCACTGACCACGAAACTGCACAGTTCACAATTCATAGGCCGCAGGCAGGATGTTATTCAATAGTGTTGGTCTTTAACGTCTGTACTGGCTGACAAGCAGGGATGAGGTCATATTGGACCAAAAGGATTCCATTTTCTAAGCCTGCAATTAAGTTTTCATAAAAGTTGAGACTGGTTGGTGTTAGGCTGGAATAATGTATAAAATACTACACTGATTAGACATTGGTTAAAACAATCTATTTTGAAAGAATTTGATGACGTCAGCAGGTCGTTTTCAGTTTGTTTAAATGGCCAGAACGCTACTTGTGATATTATGCGTTCCATATCTTACCAGAAAAGTTAATATCTTGAAACCAAGATTGATATTTGTCGGTTGGTTCCCGCTGTCGTTTAGAAAATAATGAATCAGGGGGTCCGTCAGAATCTTCCTCTGTAGATCTCAGACCTCTGTAGTTTCAGTGTGCTCTGACCTGCAGAGGCTCAGTTGATAGAATATTTCATTTTTAAAGTACATGATGTATCTAATCCACAAACTATAAGAATGTAGAATACGTAGTTTAGGTAAATCAGAAACGATATAAAGTTTACGATTCAAAATGCAGGGTAACTAGATAACTTTTCTTTCCTCTAAAGGAAATATTGTACACACTGATTAACAAGAGTCAAGCGTGTTTTCTAAGGGGTACATTTGAGTTTTTGTTGTAAATTTCCTTTCTAATATATGTATGCGATGATACCATGATACTTTTTAGTTATATTCTGGGTACACAAAGATATCTTTGCTATATTCATCTTATATTTGTCGTCTATTTTTGTAGGGTTTTTTTTTCAGAGCAGGATTCCAGATATAGGTTTAGGAGACAACAGAGCTCAGGAAATTATGTGTGTATTTCCTGTGACATTACGATTATCTCTTTCAGTTGTCTTAAAAGCCATAATGTTTCTGCTTCTGGATTAAGCATCCATGTATCTTGCCAATTTTTGTGTGCAAATTTGCAATTCTTAAAGGTGCTATCTGTAGTATATTAAAATCAAATAAAAAGTTAAATTGCCACATTGTATGGTAACATATAGTATAATGGTGATGGTCTGAAAGCTTCCCCTCTCTCTCTCTGTTTTGATTGTGTCTCAATGGTGCTGTTTCTATCTACTTCCTGGTTCTTTGTTTTGTTTTGACAGCCCGTCAAACAGATCCTCCCCTCAGCCTGAACACCGCGCTTCCTGTTTTGGTTTGTTATTGTAGTTGACCTCACCAACACTAGAGGGCCGATCTTACTGATAGCACCTTTAATTACTATTTTTGTGCTTTAGTGATGATCTCGGAATATATTATCCGTGTCAGAGGTTTCTCTTTCTTTGTACTTGTAATTAGATTTTAAGACTACAATGGCTTTGTGTGTGTGTGTCTGTGTGTGTGTGTGTGTGTGTGTGTGTGTCTGCACCAAGCATTCATTTTCCTTGTCTCTACCTGTCACTGTCCTGCTTCCTGTCCTCTGAAGGGTTGAGCTTGTCGCTCAGCTTCATCAGTCGTCTTCATTTTTCATTATTTATTATTTCTGTCACTCGCTTTTTATCCCGTATTCATACTCGATTATTTGATTTGTCAGAGATTAAAATGTAACCCGACAGATGCCTTACAGAATAATGGCAATACAAAAATAATGTTTAGTTTTTGACAAAAGAGAAATGTCTAAGGAAGCTATGCTTGTGAGCTTGTCTGGGCACAAATGGAAATAAAGCTTCATGCAACAAAACCTGTGTGCAAGTCTTCTGTTCTTCAACTGGCTTCGTAATGTTTCGGTTTAGTTGAGAAACCGTTTAACTGTGACTGCAGATTAACATCATATGTTGGGTTTCACACCTCAGGTGATCTTTTCAGAGTATAAACACACACACGTATATATACAGTATATGGACTAAAATTATAATTATAACAAATTTCAATTTTCACAATTTAATGTCTACTGTATAGCTTTTAGTAATCTAAATCAAAGCACAAATCAATTATATTTTCAGTGTCTTATAGATACACTGGCTTTTATTTCATAACTCGTATACATGTAACAATACATGTGTCAATATGGATTGTCACGTCCTACTGAAAAGAGATGCAGTGTGCATTTTCCCAGACCAGAAACTTGTATTTGTGACTGCGTTTGACTACCAGGGTTATGTCGAAAAATAAATGTATACATTTGTCGAAAGGTTTTATTAAAAGATATCAAATGTACTCTATATAGGCCAACCTTTTGTTACCATCGCGTTTAAAGATGCCATGAGGGCGTTTGGCCACCAGGTGGCGTTAGGGTGCAAGTAGGAGAAACGGAAAGGTATGTGCAGCCGTTCGTCAGCGTTTAACAAGGCCCTCTCCGGCCGTCATTCTTTCCAATGAATGGCCTTTACTTTGTTACCTCCTCACAGCTTTTTGCATTTTCCTGCTCCTCCGTCTCATCCAAATGGGACTCGTGTTACCGACGTTGGTCTTTCTATGTTCTGCCATGATAGCTCACACGCTAGGTTTCATAACTCTCTTGGCACAGCTGTGCATCCACATGTGTTATGGTGTCATGGTCCCTAAAAAGATCACCCTGCTACGGTTGTCAGATCTCAAACTCAAAGTATACGTCTATACAACCATATGTCTTTCTCCGGAGCAGAGACTCCTCCTGCCTGGAAATTATCCCCCATACCGTCTTGATTTTGGAAGGAAAATGTGTTTCTTAATGTAAAATTCCTCTTGGTCAGAGAGGAGCAGCTGATCGGCGGATGTTATTGAATGTTAGCTTGGAACACAGTGACTCCTCCTTTCTCCCGAAAAAACATTGGGAATGAAAACACACAAGGCAGAGAGGAGGAACCATTTTTGAGATGCCTTCAAGATAAATGCTTGTTCTCTAACTGTGAGGAAAGAGGACTAGAGTCAGCCAACTATCAAGTCTCATTCCCCTGGTTTGGACCCCATATGAAAAAGATCAGTAAAAATCATAGATGTTGTAAAATGTGTTGTAAAATGTGTTTTGTGTATGTTTTCCTACATGGTTATGGCCCCCCTTCATACACAAGTTGTACACAAACATTGTACGTTCTACAATATGTGATTTTTCACAGATCTTTTCCATATGGAAGTGAACAGTGTGAGAGTTTGTTTGTGCTGCTCAAGGAACACTTTCGTAAACAAAAACACTCTCACCTAATAACGTTAGAGGGCCGAATGGTATCCTGAGAGATGCAAACCTAGGAAAGTATTACAACAAACCGTGTGATACCAGCATACCGGTAAGAGTCACAAGTAGCATCTATGGTTGTGTGCTGGGCTAAACAAAACTGAAAACTGGCACTGGACGTCCTGTTTAACAACTCAAGAGATAAACCAAGGTCAAAATGAAACTAGCTGAAATGGAAAAATCAACAAAACTGTCTTGAAAACACAAAGGGTTTCTGTTTTGAGCAGAAGCAGTAGGCAATTAAGGCAGCATTATTTGCGGTCCTCACAAGTTTGAGACCATAAGTTAGGTTGTTAACCTCTAATATCAGGGTGAGCTGGGCTGTGTTGACATTAGGTTTAAATCTTTCAGGCAGTCCTTTGACTAGTCTCGGTGAAAGAGATATGTGTGTTTGCTTTGGGCCTAACCCCGCTGACAATATCTATAGGCTTGATTGTTTCTCAACCTGCAATAAGCAGGATGTAATGGAACAACCCTTAAACAAAGTTGTGTGCAGACATGCATTTGTGTGGCTTCAGGGATTTTATTGAACTTTAAACAGCCGAAGGCACCTTTAAAAAGTGTTTCGTTCCAAAGTGACACCTCCTCTTACACAATGATTGATAGCACAAATTTAAAAACAAATGTCGGTACTTTCTAAAGGATAATAGGGAACCTAAGTCCTTGAATGAAGGAACTGAATGATGATCTTGACAGAAGGAAATAATGTGTTTTCGTGGTTACTTAAATATCCTTGAGCAAGATATTTTACCCCTCGTCTGCCACTGGGTACCAAACTAGCTGGCGGAAGTGAGGGCGGAAGTGAAGGTGGAAGTGAGGGCGGAAGTGAGGGCGGAAGTGAGGGCAAAAACATAATTTCCTCCTTGTGGGAAGAATAAAGTATATCAAAAAAAAAAATGA
>OMKK01065704.1:6876-18829 GCA_900302305.1 Polymixia japonica
ACACACACACACACACACACACACACACACACACACACACACACACACACACACACACACACACACAAACAGCGGAGAGGGTTGCTCAGTATCGGATATATATATTTTGTATGGCTACGCGAATCGTTACTTAGATTACTAATTTAGCAAGGGCTGTGTTGAGGAGTCAGAGGCACAAGGTGTAAGTAACATTATATCATTGAATTATCTCGTATTGATAATCGGACCAAATGGCTTGTGAATAAAGTTTCAGTGCAGACAATGTTTTTCATGTTCTGATGGGGTGAGGTGTGTCTCTTGCAAGAACACAACCTGAGCATTTTCCCTTTTGAAAATATTTGTCTTCTCTTAGTTAGGTTTAAAATCCCATTCACATTGAATGATATAATCCTAAGTACTTGCTTATTCATAGACTCCTACCTCGATTGCCACTGAAGAAACCTCTCCTGATATCCCTGGTGGTAATAACATTGTACACTAAAAAAACCTCCCCCAAGAAGTAACCATAAAACAAGAACAAAGATGGAACAGTTATCAGAACGTCACCAGTACGGTTTAGAACAATTGTTTACGATGTTGAGGCTCGCTTCAAAAGGGCCTTGCGGGGCTTTGTAAAGTCAAAACCCCCGAAAGGGAAAGTCCCACGTTGTTGCAGTGGTGGGGCCCTAAGATGTGGCTGCATGCTAGCCAAGGTCCAAATAAAAATACAACTAAAAATAATTGTGGATAACTCGCCAATTACCAAGTCCCGACTCCTTTAATTAGATAGAACACAGAACTGTAGGAATCCTACATGGGTCTAGGTAAAACTGCATGGTAGACCTCTAATCAAATAACCCAGACAAGGTGGGCAAGGCTAGATCGCCCGGGAATCAAATAAAACTCATCTGCATTTGCGGTATGACTGGACATTCTCAGTCTTTTGTGTGGGAGACCGTCTTCTGAACCCCTGAAGTTTTTCCTTATATTGAGAGCAGTCGGTTGTGTGCCATCTGTGTCACCTAGGTCCTGATCTCCACTCCAGTCGTGCTGCCTCCCCGCCACCTGCCAAGTAGACAGGAGCCGTATTTCCTCTTGGTTTGGATCATCAGAGGATCTCACCACAGTGACTTGGAACCCGCATGAGGCCATGTTGTCGTCGCCTCTGCAGCATCCTGGAATAGCCGCATACCATCATTGTAGAAGACCTGCATCTTTGCAGGATAAGGTGTTTGGAACTTTATTTTTTTCTCTTTTAACACTTTCTTGGCTTCAGCGTATTCCCTGTGTTTCTTGGTCATGGTCAACATAGAAGCGAATGTTGTCAGAACACCTCCCTTTTTTGCCACGCTCCCCAGAGCACCTCTTCTTTCGTCCGGTATCTCCCAAATTTCACCACAATGGATCTGGGCTTGGCCTGCGAGCCGTTGGGCTTTGGTGGTAGTGTTTGGTGTGCCCTCTTCAGTTCTTGTTTAATGTCAGAAATCTGTACCCTGTTGTCTCTTCTGACTAAGAATACTTAGCAGGCTCACTTCAGGGCTATCCTCGCTATGTGGGCCCGAACTCGGAGAGCTGCTTCAACTGTCATGTCTCAATTCACGTTCGGTTTCGAACGCATTCGTAGTTGTCCTACTTCTAGTAGTAAGCCCTTTCTCCATTATTAATCAAAATGTTCACTAGAATTGACAAAACTAATGTTTTTGGGGTTATTACACAAAACTGTTGGGGAGCTTGGAAATTAGGCTGCCATCCTCTCAGTGGTGAAACCGGAAGTCCAAAGTTTTTACATTTTAACTAGATTTCTTATCTGTCACTGTTAAGCAATTCAATTTATGAATCAGTATTGGACATAAAAATGTATCAATACCTTCTGACTTCCTATCTATTACAACAACATCAACAAATTACCTATGTAGTATTTAGTGCGCTAGAATCTAGGCTTGGTTGGCATTACGGTAATATGGTATACCATGGTATTTTGAAATTCTGGTGGTATGATTTTCAATACTATCATAAATAGTAACTACTTTGTTATGAAACTGGTGAACTAAAGTTGTATGTTGAAGTGATGTACTGTAGTGCACAGCTCGTGCCACTAGCGATCAGTTAAGTGAAGCAAGATAGTAGCCAGTGATCAAATAGGCACTTGTACACCATGGTAAGCCTTTCCTCTTCCCTTAGAGTCTAATCAAATCTAGTGATAGTCCAAGTAACGCAAGTCAATGAAACATGGTGAGCTATAATAGGCTATTGTGTTCATTTGCATTAGTTTGTTGAATAATGTTTCTCTCTCTTGCTCTCACACACATCACACAGCAGCTGATATTAACAGCTTTATGAAATACTGAAATACTACACAGACAGACATTTGTTGCTAGAACAAATGTTTGTAAGTAAGTCAAATGACGCAGAGACAAGCATACCATTCCATGTGAAAGTGGGAAGGCATATCTGAAGAGGATATCGAAGATGTCTCGCCTACTGTGACCCTCCTGTTTCAAGGCAAACCTCAGGTTCCTCATGTCCTGATATGGGATAGAGAAGAGAGACAATTGTCAACTTAACTATCAAAACACACACAGACAACAATCAGAAGTTAAAAATATACGCCTTTTCATTTCTATAGTATCTACATAGAGGGTTCAGTGGATACAGGACTGTAAGAACCTTGAGAGTTCCCCAATACAATCTATGTGGACTTGTTCACAAAGGGCATTGTGATCGTCCTGTTCATTTAGGTGATTATGGTTGGGAATTTACCAGACTTCTTTTTATATGCATTTCTTAGTGCTGTTTTGTTTTGGGTAAATTTTCAGCACTTCTCATTCCTTAAGGCTATTGTAAATAATCTAATAGAGACAAATAATGGCTCATATTGGTGAGTTGCAAATGGGAAATATCTTTATCATGTGTCCAGTGAAGCATAAAGGGTACTTGAAAACAACTTAATATAAAATGTCATTCCCCTTTCAAAAAAAGGGAAAATGGGTAGGCCAAACATAAATGTTTATTTAAAGTCTAGGGGGGTAGTTATTTTAAACAGCAAAGACATATAATTTGTAATGTCACAGGTAGAATCTGATAGTCTGTCATCAACAGTTGTATGGGTTGCCAGTCATTATGCTTATATTTATTCAACAAATTAGGACAATCATGTGTTCTTCAGCATTTTTTTCTCTCTCAGCCACCGAGCAGGTTACTACTTATTATTCCGTTATTCCGATTATTCTTTGTTATTTTCACCAGGTTTTGGACTAAGTAGGTCTACATACCTTTATAGACTTTGCTCCAACTTTAAAGTATTCAGGAAATTTAGGAGAGGTTTTTGATATTCTTTATAATTAATGAATGGCAGAATGTAACCATAATCGTAACCCTTTGTAGTGTGTTGACCAGCAAAGGGCCTCTGATCACAGAGGGTTCTTCAACCAGGCATGGTAAAACATCTCAGAATGCAGGTCCTGAACCCCTGATCCACACTTATCAGGTATGAAGTCTGGTAACGTCTTTATCTTGATTTAAGATCTGAGAGAGAAGGTGTTACGACTCTCCCAAGTGAACAAGCTCATCCTATGTAAACCCTTTTAGAGGGGTTTGTCTCATGAACAAAGAATAAAGGAAGAATGCAGTGAATAAAATTCCACTTAAAATATTAACCAATCGAAGGCTTTTCACCTAGAAGTGTTTGGACTTTTCTTGCAATTGAAATACTGACTAGAACGAATATAGTCTAAAACCTATGCAAAGAAGCATCAGAATAAAGATGAATAGAATGGAGGAATAAGAGGAGAACTATTGAGAAAGGCCAAGTAGATAAGGATCACACCAGATGACCAAGGAGAAGACCAAGACCCCCCCCCAGCTTAGTACCTGAATGATCTTTCACACACACAGAACTATGGGATGTCAACGACTTGTGGTGTTTTGATGTGAAATGGTTAAATCAATGGAAAATTCTATGAACATGGACATGGAATGGAATTTCCATACAGTAAATAAAAGTATAAACTTTCTATGAAGTTTCTTTTCTTTATGACTGTAGTGTTCCCGATAGCTGTGTTTACATTCATTAGATACCTCTCAACATTACCTATGCAAATACTGTATGTCAAGTATAAGTCTCAGTGTTGAACATAACCAATGACAGAGAGATAATGTAATGTAATGAAGAAAGGGATAGACCTGAAATAGTGGGGCTAAAACATCAAGTCAGGCACCCCTGCTACTGTATTACTTCCATAAATTATCTGTGGCTGAGGAGACACATGAATGTCACCTGTGTATATGTTAATGAAAGGAAAGGTTTGTTAACATGTAAGAACACTTGCTTTTGTTTTAACCAGGTTATTTCGTTTTAATATACTGTGTTTAATCATGTTGTAATCATGTTGTATCATTTAAGAATCGTGTTGAATTGTTAAACCTATGATGATGACCTGGTGAATTATGAGATAAAATTAAGGAATGTAGTTTGAAATGGGAAAGCCTTAAAATCTAAAAAGAGATTTTGGTTTTGGAGTTTGGTTTTGGAGATAAGATAATCACTAACCATAAGTTAACCCATTCCTTTAAAATTAACGTAGAGACATAAAAATGGCATCCACAAGTTTGTCTGACTTTGGGTAAGTAGGAAAAATGAAAACAAAAAATGAAGTGAAGTGATGCAAATCAACTCTGCTGCCGAGAAAACCTATTTCAATTCAGTCCCTTTTAAAGTTAGCCCAAAGAAGTTCAAATATCTTGAAATTTGGATTACACACAGCTGTAAGGATCTCTGTAAAACTAACATTCAGCCCTGCCATCTCACTTTAAAGATATCAAGCACTGGGAGCTGATACCTCTCTCTCTGGGTGGATGGATTAACATGATTAAGAATAAATAAAGATTTACTTTACTAAGTGTATTTACTCAAGTACTGTACTTAAGGACAGTTTTGAGGAATATATATACAAGTTTTCTCATTTACTTAAGCATTTCCATTCTAGTGGACTTTATTTTTACTCCATTACATTACTCCATTACTGATTGTATGGCTGCAGGATTATTGCCTGCTTGTTGTGTTTCATTTAACTATAAGGGCATTTTATTTCCACTCAATCGGACTACTTAAATATGGGAGAACTGATAGAAACAATTTTGGCTTCACATTTCTAAATATTTACAGGCCAAATTTTGTGCGTTTAACTTGATTCTCAATTTTATAAAAAAAAATAATTTAGTGGCAGGAGGCGACTACAACACTTGCCTCGATAAATATTTGGATAAAATACTGGTACCCATGACCTCCCCTCTGAATTCTACTGTTGTTTTGAATAGCCTGATGAAATCTTTGAATTTGCTTGATATCTGGAGGCTCCAGCACCCGGTAGATAAAGAATTCTCATTTACAAGACCTATTTGACAATAGATTACTTCTTGACCAAATTGACACCCTGTCTCTTCAACTAAATATTTTAACATCATTGTATCCGACCATTGCCCGACCATCTTAATCCTTAATCTCAGACAGAGTTACTATACTATAGTATACATACACTATAGTTGTAGATTTAATTCTTTCTTATTAAACGATTGACAATTTTGTCTAAGTAAGCGAAACATTATGGAAAATAAAACAAAAACACTTTGACCTGGGTGACAAACCAGACAAACTCTTAGCTTGTTAGTTGAGAGCGATATAGGCAAGCAGGGCAATCACAAAAGCAGACCCCAAGGGCATTAATGAACACTTTAGACAGTTCTACAACGAGTGATACTCCTCCAATAGTGTTCCGAACACAGATCACATTTCTGATTTTTTTCTGGTTGCTTAATATTCCTAAACTTAGCGAAGGCCCAAAATGCTTTTAGTTTGTCATCTGTCATAGCAAAATCCTTTGCCTGCTGCGTGGTGCCACATTCCAACGTCAATCAGACATAGAAAACTGCTAAATGGGCTATCAATATTATCATTTGCATAGTCAGTAGGTCCTGGGGTTGCCTTTATAATGTTACAAGCTGGTGCTCTACCCCAAGCGTTACAAGCATGTTGTTCAGTCCACACAGTGCTGTCTCTGGCGATCTCTCACTGTGAGTCTCCACCTGACTCGCTTTCAGAGTCTGAGATAGGGGGTTGAGGGGGTGAACTGGGCTATAATTTCAATAAAGATTTATTCAGGGAGACTCCTGGATGTTCCGGGAGACTTGGGATGTCTGCACTCACTCACCCACCGCCAAAATGACCGACGACTCTGACACAATATTATTATATTAGTATTTATTGCAAAAACTATGATTATTAATTTGAAATTACCATTACTAAAACATAAAGAGCTATAACATAGACCTTTTCTAATCAAGCCCGTCAGTAAATTTTTCAACAATCAACTTTCTATTACATTTACATGGTGTCAAAATGAAAATTATAGAAAAAAAGATTTTTTTTTAGATACCCCTACATGAAAACGAAAAGGAGATCTCCGAGACAGAGTTTAACACTACAAAGGCCTAATGGCAATGCCCAGGGGCATTTGATCTTAGCATTTAAATTTCTCAAACGGTCTTGCCCCTCGGTGACTTTTGCTAAATATTTGGGCTTTAAAGACCTGCGTTTTTACAATTTTAAAAAATCACCCTGGATTACATTCCCCAAAATAATTTGCCATTGTCTGTCACAGCACTGCACTTGGTGTTGGTACTCAGGTGTAAATGTCTCCTCTCCTCCTCCAGCGCGCAAATCAACACATGAATGACCGCTGCATTCTCTCTCCATTGATAAGTAAGCACCACCAAGTCAACTATCGCAAAAAAAATATTGTGCATGTAATGGTAGTACTTTGAGAACAATTGCACGATGAAAGTGAGGAAGACTAGCGGGGGAATTAATAATTGTATGTTTGGAAATTATACAATAGCAAACTACTGTGAAAATTTCAGTGTAGATGTGCTTGACCAAATGACGAGAAGATTTTCGACAAGAGCATCAACTCGCCACTGGCAGGTTGCTGTTTTCTACAACATCCTTGACCTGGCTGCCATCAACGCGCATATTTTATTCAAACGTTGCCTCGGTACGACACAGAGCAGGATGGACTTTCTGTATCACCTCGCATGGGAGCTGTGAGAAAACCACACGAAGGCAGACGCAGCAGCAGCCAAAACAGCTTCCAGAGCAGCAGCATCGCTCATCCCTCACACACCCATCACTCCCTGGGAAGACGACACAGTGTCAGGTGGCCAAATGCACGAGGAATGAGACTGAAGAAACTTGTGGAGAGTGCAGCCGATTTGTAAGTGGAACTTGCACATATAAACCTTCTTGACTGTGGATTGGAGGAGTAAGACTGGCGAAAATAACATGCTGCTGTTTAAAAGCACATAACAACCTTTTTTATTAGTATACTAAATTAGTATATTTATTATATACTTTATTATATACTTTATTTTTTATGCAATTTATAATTCAATTGCTGCATTTTTTGCATTTTGCCTGCTCTCATTATACTTTTATACTTATACTTTTATATGTATAGAGAGGACTGACAGACTGCATTTTCATTTTGAAACCAAAAGAGACACATTTTGAATATTGTCCACTGTACAGTACAGCGGGTTACGACTTTGAAAATTAAATGTCAAACAGCTTTTCCATTTTCATTTTAATATGGTCATTATGGTTGGGTACCATTCACATTTGAATCGCTACTGGTAACTGGAATTTGGTACTCGATACTTTACTCACTCTGTAATAAAAACCTATGCATATTTTTGTGTGTGTGTGTGTGTGTGGACCCGGACTGAGTGATGGTTCTATCCAGACCTCGTGACCAATTTCTGATAAATTAATGAGAATAAATAATAATGTTCACGGAGCGTTATTTTTTTCAGACGGTCGCAGCTATAGACAGCGGGTGCAGCTAATCCAGTTAATGGTAAAAGCTTCACTCTATTGAGCCAATGAAATTGATTGATTGTTTTGCCAGTTCGCTAGAGAGAGCAAGAGAGAAGTGAGAGTGATGACAGCATGGCTGATGCATGGTTAGTAACTGGACCTCATTGAATTTTAACTGAATACCTCTGGTCTAGGTCATTCACTGTCCCATACTGTAATATTTCCCTGTAAATAGTATGCAATTCACGTAAGCTGCAGGGGTGACATAGTCTCGCTCTCTTTCTCTCTTTCACTTACTCTATACTCTAGCCTACTCTCTCAGGTACCGAAATTTGGCACCGATGGATTTAACATGAATCGGTACTCAGTAGTACTTAATTCGTAATTTGGTTGGTACCCTTAAAAGTACAGAGTTCAGTACCCAACCGTAATGGTCATACAACACCCATACGAGTAGATGAAAATGAAAATGCAAATTGCATTATTGCATTTTCATTTAAATTTTTACTCAAATAACACATACATATGTGGAAAATTATAATGGTATTGTGGAATTACATTATACATATAGTCCCCTATAGGCTTCCATACATTAATACATTTGGGAAGCTGTCTGGCAAAAGAATTAATTCATGCCATTTCTACGGCACAATTTCCTACAAAACTTACCATTTAACTTATAAGATAAGATATCTAGGAGTGGACATCCCCCTAAAATCCCAAATTGACCTACAAGCAAATATTTGGCTGGACCACAACAGCGGGGCTAGCCCTATAAATGCAAATGTCTGTCACTGACTGACTGAGTGACGAAGTTACACCATTCATTGTTTGCAGTCACGTGATTCCGATGACGCACAAAATTCAGATGAGGGTAGGAAGTGAAAAGCAGAATGAACTAGATGGAGGAAAGCCTGTACTGTGCTAGTTTAGACGATATTACGAGAGAAAAATATATACAACATACTGTATGTTGGACGTGATCCTTATGTTATGTAGACATCTGCCCTCTAGCGACAAGGCTTTAAGCCACAATTTCGCACATCTAGAGGTGGACAATACCACAAATTTTGGTTTTGATCTGATACCAAGTAATACTAAAGAGGAGCGGTCTTGCAGCGTGCCGTGTGTTTGACAGTGAGCGCACACAGCAGCATC
The DNA here is from genome assembly GCA_900302305.1 of Polymixia japonica. Classification (NCBI taxonomy): domain Eukaryota; kingdom Metazoa; phylum Chordata; class Actinopteri; order Polymixiiformes; family Polymixiidae; genus Polymixia; species Polymixia japonica. The sequence goes on from OMKK01065704.1 coordinate 15,884, forward strand.
AGAGACGCAAAGAGTTCATGCACTAAGAAGCGTGTTCACGTGCACAGGACATCATCTACACTCTTGTCACAAAGATGACATCGGAACGGAGTTTGCAGAGACAGTTTCTCTACTCATTGATGAAATAAAATTGTGAGAACGAGAGAGATTTCTTTTTCATTTTCTTTTTTGGTATCGGTCCTATTGATGCTAGAATTGATCTTCAAAACGAGACGTGGTATCTGTAGTATCGATCCGCCCACCCCTAATTGACCATACACGGTCCAGCCAAGTGGGCCGCACGGTTAATCGCTGCATCGCCTGTGGGCACGTGTTCAGCTGCTCAAATGCCACTGGACTGTGCACCTTATGTGATAAAAATCACCTCTGAAGGTTAATACACAACTTTTGAAGTTACGATCATCCAAAAAGTGACGAGACAACCCAATGCAGGCCGACAAAAACGTGCACCAGCCACACAACACTCTGTGTGACGCAGGATGTAAGGCACCACTCGGCCAATCAGCATGCAGTGAGAACAGCCAATAGATTTACTTAGCGGTTCTTTTGTATGTCCAGGTTACGGGCATGTTTTATATCTCAGCTGTTGTGGAGACAGTTTACCAGGGGGGAGTTGTCAATGTAGAGTTGGGTTTGGAGTTATCATTATGACATACACACACACACACTGATCAGATGAACAGACAGAGCCTGAAAAGGACCAACACATTACCAGCAGTGTACTGGCCGATACATGTTGCTTTAGTTTAAATTGTGCAAAAAAAGTGTGTGTGTGCGTGTGTGTGAAGCCACCCGATCCACCTCTAAAAACGTACTTAATGATAATGATTGCTAAATGTATTTTAGACATTCATATCCAAAACCCACAAACACACAGACCTTGCAGGTGATGTCCAAGCCGTAGGAGTTCTCTCCTCTACTAGAGGCCCCACCCATTTTCTCCACGCGACTGATGGCACCCAGTGGAACATTCAGCGTCACTGCCAAATCCTGGAAAAACACACACACAAATTTAGTTGGTGAGCTAGAGTCAGTATGAGATCAGCATATGCTAAACATGGTAAAATTAACTGAGGTCAACATCAGGTCAGCAAATGCTCAATGTGTTACAGATATGCAAATGCATCCACACATACACATATTAACATACATATTAAGAAGACAGCTTGAGGAAGGGTGAGGTCAGCCAATATTGAAAGTTTCATCACACAATGACACAACGTTTAATCGCCGCAAATGTTAGCACGTCATTCTGCTTTCTATAGCTCTTGTATCTACCCTCAACTGATCCAACCTTGTTTCCATCTTGATCTAATGCATGCATCTTTCAATCTCTCTCACACTTCATTTTTAGATTGGGTAGATTAAAGAAGGTCATCGCAGCAGCAAAGAATCAGGGTATAGGCAAAGATGAGATAGGTAAAGGATAAAAAGAGAAAATTAACTAAATATATTGGAACAATTTAAGTACTGTAAATATATAAAGGAATGAAAATACATTAGCCCAATATGGGAGAACCAATATTGTATTGTACAATATGAATTGTGGTTATTAGTGCGAAATGTAAGTACAAATATGCATTATAGCTGGGTCAAAATATAATAACTTTATTTAGTTATAAAGTGCTTTACAGATTTAAAACAAAAATTAATAATGAATCACTTAAAGTCAGGAACAAGAATCAAAAGCAGCAAAAATAATAAGAGATACAAAACAAAAGTATTTAAAAAACAGAAATTATGTAAAAGCCAACCTGTAAAAGTGTGTTTTATGAAGATATTTAAAAGTTTTATATACTTTATCAATCCCGGGGATATTCTCTTTTCTCCCTCTGGTTGGAAGAGCCAATCTATGGGGGAGGGGACCTTTGCAACTAATGACATCAAAAATTGGCTGATATCGAAATGGCTTGTAAAAGTACAAGTCTAGCTAGATGTCACGAGCTTCCGGTTTCCCATTTATACAGCTTCTTAATCATAATATACTTTATTTGGTTTATTTGACAGGGACAGTGCATATCAATGAACAGTATAAACATTTAAAAACGGATACAACTGTAAATATGCCAGCATTAGCAGGGTTGCTAATTTTCAGCTGTAGTCCCTGGGCTAGGTGTTGAGTAGCCAGTAGTATGTGACAGGGTCTGGTAATTTGAGTACAAAGTCGGCCGAGGTCATTTTTCACTTTTTTATTGATTATGAAAGTCCAGATTCAAAGTTTTCAGATGATGTGCCACACATTGAAATCTGAAATGAATTGAGGAAGTTATGCGTATTTGAATGTTCTTATGCCTTAAGTCAACATGCTGAGAAATCCCCTCTCAAAGTTGGACCACTTTTCACCTCTGGGACCAGCCAGGTATTGGGGGTGTGAACAAACTCTGCTCATTTACATTGACCCCTCCCCATCCCCCACCGCAACATGTCAGCGTCTCGTCTTAACCTCTCTTCCTTTGACAAAGCAAACATTCTCTAGCCTACAACCTCACACACCTATAAGACATAACCTTAACGTTAAGGTAGCTATACAGCAAATATAAACTCACCCGAGAACAAAGCAAAACGTTGAACGGAATACTGGAGTCCCATGAAGAGTGTACGTTGTCCTGTACAGTTTGCGTTTCTTGGTAATTTGTTTTGTGGATCGAGTCATTTCGGAATCATTCATGGATGTCAAAAGAGTTCCCATAACGAACATGTCTTTCTCGTTGTGTGATAAAGACGCTGTATTAAGTCTAGTGCGATAAATAAACTCCGGAGACAATGTGTTGCTGCACGACGTGGGGAGAGAGAAGGTGAGAGAGCAGCGTGGTACCTTTGTTTATATCGGCTGATTGGTCGAAACTCGGAACAATAGACGCCATCAGCCAATGAAAGAGCAGCATGCAAATCGATACCCCGCCTTGCTGAACACAAAATGTCTCGATTTTATGTGGAATTGATAGT
>OMKK01065709.1:17406-32201 GCA_900302305.1 Polymixia japonica
GGGTGTTACCATATTTGTTGTAAACATTCACCTTCATTTGTAGAGATGTACAAAAACTGTTGGAGCTTGTTAAGTGCTAAACAGCTGTTATGAATTCAAAATGCTTCAGCAGTTTGAACAAGCATCAACCTCTAAATTCACACATTGAAGGCAATAATGCTAGATGACAATGAAGTAAATTAATCCCAGGCTATTTAAGTGTTTCAAAAAACAAAATCACAGCAGACACACCATATCTTGTATTTATCAAATTGGTTTCTGCTTGTCAAAATATGACAATAAATTGAAAATTAAACTGGAAATACAAATTAAAGTACACAGTATTAAAAAGACTAACATCTCACTTTCACATTTTAACTTGCTTAAAAAAACTAAAAAAACAAAGGAAACAATAAATTTGCTTCAATTTTATATCCACATTCTTGCCATGATCCCATTCCTTGACAGCCCAGGAACTAACATAAACAGAGGTTATGACATGATGCTGGTGCCTTACCCTTGTGTGTCCCACTGATATGATGAAAACCAAAAACAAACAAACAATGACCTCAATTCAATCTTAACAGTTACATGAACACATGATGGCAAATGTGCACTCGAGTCCTGGAGTTGGACTGTTGTGGCTTTTATTAATATATATATATACACACTGCCATCTGAGGGACAGCTAGACAAGAGGATCCAAGCATGTCAAAGGGATTCAAGTGCAAAAAAGTGTCAATGTAGTTTTTAAATGGTTCTGCATACTCTCTGCGACTGGTCTGTGAAAAAAAATGGATTCCTCTGAAAGGCGTACATTCCTAGTAACTTTTGTACAGTCTTGCCCCCCAGACGGCAGATGTCACGTAAGAAAGAACAAATAAGTAAGAAATAAGATTCTAACAAAAATACATTTCTTGTACACAGAATGTCCAGCTCATTTTTGACAACCGAGAAAACAAAAACAAAAAAGAAACAAAAACAAAACAAAAAAAACAGTATTCCCCTACACAGCCAAAAACACAACCTAGATCCTTCATTCCTATACATTTCAAAGCCGTAAAATGCTAAGTCTTTAAACATGCAACACCATTCAATTTTCCTATCTAAGTTCTGCTGTGCTAGATTCATGGTAACTTCCTCAGACGCCAACAGCTCTCGCTAACTAAACTAGAACTATGCGCTAAAAACCTACCAAAGTTGTCTGAAAGACGTTTTCAAATACTTTTAAGGACACCGATATCAAAAAAGATGCTCAGACATAATGTGAAAACACAATTCCCTGTCAAAGTATCCATATAAAGCACTTGCGTAGCATACTGTGTGCTCTTCCCTTTCCTCTGGCACAAACCACCCAGTAGAGAGACAATCTGTGGGACAGTACAGCTCTGTGGGGACTGGGGACAATGTAGAGTAAGCAACGGCAATCATACGTGTTCAATGCCCGGGAAACCTACATGACGGTAGTGTGTAGTGACGTTATGCAGCTCTCTTGGAACTTTTGTCATGTGCCTACAGCCCATGGAATGACTCCAAAATATGAAGTGAGGTTTAAGCCTGGCTATCCCAAAATCCCTCTACCTAAGCTCACAGCATTTTTGGGATTCCTTTGACCTGGTTCCAGCTCATTATTGGCATTAAGAGGCTGAAAAAGAGCCACCCCTACATATAGAAGTAGGTCGGGTGGCTAGAGGTCCATCTTGAGTAGGGTGACCTACTCAAGTAGTGTAATTGAGTAGTGTAATTTACTTCACTTATGAACTGTCAGGTAAAGGCTAACGTGCATGAAATAAAATAAAATTCAATTCTGAGACTCTCTTTAACAAGTCTTTCTTTACCCTCACTTCAGGACATCATTTATCATTTAGAGTAGTTCTACAGTGCACTTACTTGACAGTCTTAAGCCTTTACAACATGCAGATACAGGCATTAGATAATGAAAGGTTGTTAGGCCTGAGCTGTGGTGCAGTTTTTGCAACATTCCTAATGCAGAAACATTTAGCTTTAATGTTATCTTAAAGTTACTAATTTGTATTTGAATTTAAAAAGGTCTATACATCAACTCATTGCCATTAATTTTAACAGCACAACAACTAAAAAACAGCATCTTCATGTAGCTAGTACCTTTATGCTTGAACATTATAAAATGGCTACATGCAGCCATACAACTTCTCTCAAGCCATTTCTTTGACCAAATTGTTTAAAAGACCCTGACAGACTGGACAATTTTGGCCATCTTAAGCTACAATTTCACTGCCCCAGGTAAATTTTATGTCAATGATTTTTTTTTTTATATAGCTTGTGTGCAAAGGCCAGCAGTCTTGGGCATTCAGTGCGACACGGAGGTGGCTGACTCATTAGGTGGGGCTGCTTGGTTTCCGAGGTTACAAAATAGTTCTAGTAATGTCAGAAATGTGTGCTGTAATCGTGTAGTGTGGCTGGAGTCACAGATTCCAGTGAATATCTAATAGGAACCTGGCGGATAGTGTAAAATGCTGCCACACCTGGCACATACAGATTCAAACAGCAAACACCTCTACAAAACCAAGTATGCCCAAGGTATGCTGAACATCCAGTGGGATAAGGTAAGGGCGCGAGCATAGATTTATTTGTACGAAGTTATCTGAAACATACAATGACAGAGCCAAAAGAGACATTACCGCCAGAGGGAAAAAAATGGAGGCACTGCATCTTCAGGGGCTAGACGAAGTTGCCTAATTTCCAAGGCCAGGCTTTGCAAATTATCCAGCAGCTGGTTATGTGATAAATACAACTGGGAGCTACAATTAATGCTAGATCATCTTTGGCTAAATGAGTATTTTATTAACGCTATCATGGAATGCGTGGTTTGGTTGGCTATCGCCTGATATGGGGCAAGTCTCATTATTCAACCAATAACACAGTATAACAGCATAGCACACTGCTTTTCAGTCTGGCTACGCTGCTGAGGATTTTGACATTGGGCCTGTCACACGAGCTGACATAATAAAATGCAGTGATGATCAAAATTGCACAGTCTGCAGGGGTTTCAAAAGGTAATAATCACTTCATTTAAACATACAGAAGTAAAGTGTAAGTTAACTTCTCCCTCTCTAAAGTGGTCTTTCAAAATATTCATACCATTGGTATAAATTCCGTGAATTTTCCAATTCAGCAATCTTTTTAATAGCGACCAAACTGAAATTTAATTATTGTTTTCTTTTTCTCTTTCAGGCTTACATTTAATGCAGATGGTAATGTTGTTAAAAAAACCTGCTCTACTTGCACCACTGGATATTACACTTCCCCATACCCCATTAGAATGCATGTTTAATGCATGCAACTCAGATAACTTTGCTTTACACCTCTGTCACACTCCTGCACCCAATTCTATGTAGGCCTAAGTCTCTGGAGGTAGAGCCACCTGATTCTGACCAATCCCAAAAGAAAACCTCTGAACAGTGGAATGGAGGACTGGACACTGACAAAGTCACCTGGAGACAAATCAAGAGCCACCGGAACCAATCGTCTCAAAACTATGGTTGTTTGTAAACCTTGTTTAAATCTCTTAACTGAACCCAAAAGTGCAAATTGCTACCATTGTCCTGTCTCTGCTGTCCTCAGTAGTGCTTCTCCTGCAGGTAATCTTTCATCTTGTTGGGTAAAGGCAGTTTCTGAATCAGGTCTATCCTGGTGTACTGTCTAATGACAAAGCGACACAGGTACTGCAAGGAGCGCACTTGCATAAATCGAGACACAGGGTTGGTCAGTCTGACAGGGTAAGTGGCAGACCCTGGTAAGCGTGACCTGGAATAGCAAAAAGCTCCATTCTCCGAGTCTTTGATGGAGTGTTCGATCAGGTCCACAATTGACGTGTGGCCCTCCACATCCGGCTGCTCATAGAAGCTGAAGCGGCCGTTAGAGTGTTCAATGCGGGTGTGGAGGGTTTTGCCCTGTGATCGGAAACTCAGGCTAAGGAGGTACCTATCATCTGAGCTGTCCCTGACCAGGAATGAGCCATCGACTAGGTTGACCAGCTTTTCCTCTGCCTCCCAGCGTGTGATGGGGCCCCAGTACCAGCCCTGCCTCGCCAGCTTCTTCAACTCCTCCGTCAGGCTGGTCACCACCATAGGCCCGCTGCTCTGGACAGAGTCGTATACCCGACTGACCCCAGGAGCGGAGTTAGGATCAAAGTTAAGATGGTGTCTTACCCTCTCAGCTACCTGACTGTCTGCCGAGCTGAACCCCGAAAAAGTCCTGGGGATCTCTCCATTGCTGATAATGGGAGGAAGGAGCGGAGAGAGGGGAGGTGGGACCTCTACTCTAGAGCTTTGGAGCATCATGCTAGCAGAGCCAATGAGAAGGCCATTAACTGAGGGCTCCATGAAGAGGTCCGGAGGCATGCCGCTGACCAGGTCATGCTCCTCCTGGCCCTGGTCTGTGTGAAGAGACCCACTGTCTGCTTCAGTCACCACCTCCATAGGAGAGGAGTTGTCCAGGCAAAAAGAGTGGGACCCCTCAGGGTACATTCCCTCATCTAAAGGCATAGTGTACTGAATGTAGTCCTGAGGCGTCAGCCCCAGCACCACAGGCACGTCATGTTCATCGATATTCAGATGCATCTCACCATTTTGAGGCTGCTGGAGATTCTTTAGGGATTCTGCCTGGTCCTGAAAGAGCCCTTCAATCTGGAAGTCATGAAATTCTTTCCGGACACCATTCAGGTTGGGACTTGGACTCGGGGAGTGAACCATGGCTTTCACTTTCACCTCCATCTTGATGCAGGCCTCGTCGGAGTTGACAGACCTCAGGGGCCATGGTGAGGGGCTGTAATGGTGGCTCCGTAGGGAGGCAGATCTAAGGGGCCGCTGGGCTTTCACCTCATTGAAGCTAATAGGGACAGAAGAAGATGAGAAGGTGTCATCATCGTCCACAGAGCCCATGGCTGACGAGCCACCCTTTACCTTAGCCTTCTGCTTGGCAGAGAGCCGCCTCTTGAGTGAACCCATCAGGCTCTCACTCTTTGAGCGGCCCTTATTCTGGCCCCCCTTATCATCCTCGCCACCAAGCTCACAGCCTGTGAGGTCTTTGGTGTAGCAGCCCCCAAAAAGTGACTCCTCCTTTGAAAAGTCTGCAGTGAGGGAGGGCTGCTGGAGCATGACAAAGTCACCCTCCTCTTTGCCCTTTATGTTGAGGGACTTGCGAATGGTCTTAAGGCTTATCTTCTTCATTCTGGCAGGCCCTCCGAAGTGGGAGCATGGGATGGGATGGCTCTCCTGGTATCCTGATGAAAGTGCTATCCACAGTGTCCTCCCATCAGGCCGCACAAAACTAGTCATGCATAGTGTGCATGTAGTGGAGCCACCATACCCTGTTGGACAAAAACAAAAATAAAAAGCACTGATATTCATATTTATTGATAAGTGATGGATGAATACATAAATAGGAGTCTATTGTTCTTTTAAAAAAAGAAGAAAAAAGGTTTTCATAGCTTCTTGTAACAGCAGCCTAAGCCTATTACATACATAAAGCATCATCCAATAAACAACACTCAACATAACAGCGCATTGATTACATTTAACACAATACAAGGACATAACAGACAGCACAGTACATTACAGTACAGTACAGTGCAAGTCTGATTTCATTTAATGAGGTTGTATTGCTGCCTTGTCAGGTATCAAAACAAAAACATATCAAAGTTCTGGCAAACTATTATTAAATCACTACCTAGATGCAAGTTTTCATTTTATACATTTCGATAATGAGCCAGCTGCAGTTTGATTACTCACCATTATGTGTCTGATAATGGTGACTCAGTTGGATGGGCTAGGTTCCACTCCCACCACCTTTCATTTGATGCTACAATAAGACAAATGCACAGTTCAAATGAAAAGCCTTGGAAAACTTGTGTCCAGCATTTACTTTAATAATACCCAAATCCATGACTTATTATTCTCACTTTAAACATGTCGGTTTGTCCTGTTGACTAAAGGCAAGGTTTGTCCTGACCTAGCAGTGGCAGGGCCTACACACACATCAGCTTACAATTAGCTAGCTTACTTAGCTAACTAACTAGGGGTAGTTAGCGTGTGGTTGACAATTTAAGGTAAAGGCTTTCGTTAACAGCTCCGTTAATATGGTTGTAATGTACAAACATGTGTGCGCTCCGGTCAAATCGGATTCAGATTACAACATAATTTACCATTGTTAATGAACGTCAGCGTTATGTAGCTTGCGAGCTAGCTTGTTAGCATATTTGGTAATGAAGTTATATGCATATTCACTTTTATATTTCGCACAAAATAAAAGCGACGTTCCTTCTTACCCCGACAAGTTGGGTGTCTGCATTTCACACCAGGTTTAGATGCTCAGAAGGTGTTCGCGGAATGTGTCTTTGTTTAGAAAGCGTTCATGAAATGGATCGCTAGCTAGAAGGCTAACGTTAGCTCGTTAGCTAGCCAAGCAAGCCAGTCAGCTAGCATAGTTTACGTTAGCTGTCGAAAACATAAACCTCTCCTTTAGTCGGACCCCGCTCCCGTGCAAAAGTATAAAGCGTTTATGTGGCTTTCCTCGATATTTATTTATACATACAAACGTGAAAATACCACGGACGAGGAGACGATAGGGCGATATCTCTGTGTCTAGGCTAGCTAACACTTGGTAGCTTACGGCCTCTTGCTGTCTTCCTTTGTTGCCTGTTGAATTGTGGGAGAGCAGATTCACATACAGCGAATCAGACACATGCATATGTCTATGTGCATTACAACTACATTAAGTTTCTACATCCCAGAGAGAGTGAAATGTTGTGAGCATTGTATCGTTGGAAAAACACTAGAAAAACGTGGAAAATATTTGACAGTTTTGGGGTGGCTTTTGTGTCACCCTAAACAGACATTGCCTAGTCAACATGATAATAATACCATAATTAATTAATTAATTAACAAATGAACTAAATTAAAAAGTGGCAACTGAATTGTCTACATTAAATGGTTAACAAAAGTCACAAGTAATTGTTTCCTGCGGAAACTAAATGCCTAATTTCAGACACATAATTAGGCAGAAAAATTTGTCATTGCACCACTTGGAACTACATGACCATAATTCAGGCACAAACAGCTCAGGCTGAATAACATTTCATACGTCACATCTTTTTAGAGGGCATTTTGACATAGATAAATTCACAGACGATGTGTGCTGTCACCACCTTTTAAAGTACCTCCCCTGTAGTCAGAGGACTGTTGTGTCAAAAATGGAAATTCAGGGAATGTGAATTTAAATATTAATGCTCAACAGAAAGAGATATTGGGAAAAGACATTGCAAAACTTGGAATTTGCATTTGGGTTAGGCCAGCTAGCTGCACAATATGAACTCTGCAATTATAATTTATTTGTACAAAAGGTTGAAGATTATTTTTGTCCAGGTGCTTCTGACATGCATAATCCAGTTATTTGGACTTTTCAAAATAATCTATAATAATAAAAAATAATTTATTAGACTTCAATAAGAATACTTACTATTTTTCAGACTAGTGTATTATTCTGAATCACAAAAATATAGGTCTACCTTTGTAGGTCTACCTTTCATCAAACTAATTGTTACTTTTATACTTTTGTATAAAAGTAACAGTGCTGAGTATGCTCCTTGGACTGCCTTTGGACTTTAGATTCCCCTTTGCCTGCCCCTTGTCGGATGTGTTTGCCACCGCTGACTGACTACCTGCTTGTTCATTAAACTGAACTTTTACCATACTTGAACTGCTCTCTGTGTCGTGCTCTTAGGTTCTTGTCTGCCACTTTGTGAATCGTTACAAACAAAGAGTGCAGCACAATGTTGCTTTTTATCCAGGGAGTTCATAATATCATCCATCACACGGGTTGTAGCTGTCACTGTACTATTTCCTGGTCCAAACCCTGATTGCTGTGGCTGTAGAATACTATTCACCTTTAAAATAAGTACGTAGCTGAGAATTAATCAGCAGGATTTTGGCCAGACAGGAAAGCTTTGATATTGGACAATAATTGTTTAAGTTATTGACATCACTACCTTTGTGCAAAGGGACAACCTGAGCTGCTTTCCAAACTGTTGGAAACTCTTTACCAGATGCAAATGTTAGATTAAAGATATGAATGGGAGGTGTAGTAATTAAAGAGGCACTGAGACCCAGAAGGCAAGGGTCAAGATTATCTTCTCCTGTAGATGTTCTTATATATAGGCCTAGCAATGCATTATAAACTTCAATAAATGTGATGGGCCTAAATGAGAACTTGCTACTGGTACAAAAATATGGAGCATGAGCTCCCACTATTAGTTCAGTGGAGTAATTAGCTGTGATAATATCAGTAGATAGTCTATCAAATAAGTGGCCAGAGGGGATAAAGTGATGATTAAAAGCTTCAGCCATATCTGTTTTGTTTATAATAGGACCATTTTCGAAAAATAGTCTGTGGGGGGAGAGGAATAGAAGCTTTTAGAGACTTCACAGTTTTTAAAAATCTAGCAGCATTTCCACTGCAGCTTGAAAAAGACAAGTAGTCCCATTTTGCTGTCCTTGTCATACTAATACACCGGTTCCTGTGCTTCCTGAAGGTCTGCCAGTCCAGAGTGCCAGTGGATCTAGCAGTGGACCATGCTTTGTCTCTGCTGTGAATGGCTACAGAAAAGCCAGGGGTTTTATCTGTTTTTGATTCTATGTGATTTATATGGTGCATGTTTATCAGCAATATGATTGAATAAGTGAGAAAAATAATGATAATTAAAAGATAAAGATAAGTCAGGGTCGGGGTGGAGTAAGTTTTATAGATATATAGATCATGCAGAAATCCCTGTTCAAGTGTTTGAATGTTCAAAATTCAAAGTATATGTTCTTGTAATTTCTATCGAAATTGAAATAAATTCTGGAAACATTTGCCAAAAAGCCATCTTTCTCTTTTGTAAACTGATAGAAGAAAATAAAAATGAGAGCTTAGAGATTTCAAATGCATACTGAAATAATAATTTGCACAAAATATACAAAAATAAAAAAGTTCATAAATAATAATATCTGTTGCTTACTTATACAGTGTTAACATGAAATTTTCCACTATCGATAGTGATAGATATTAACCTAAGGCTACTATACTATTTTCCTTCATGCCAGGTTTACTTAGCATTTATGCAAATTAGCTTTTCTAATTTGTATTCCAGAAACATCAAGTTGGCTCTCCAAGTATTTTCAAGTAACTATCTGAGAAAGCAGTGAAAACTTGAACTCTGAAATGATACATTGGTTGCCTAATTAGTGTCAGTATTGTTTTAAAGTAGATTGTGTTTACCGCTGCCAGGCTAATTTGGTCCATACACCGAACATTACATTGTTTTTTCCACACTGTCAAGTGTATGGCATGCCTTCCCAAAACTTGCTTAGGGCGGCTGTGTGCAGACAGGCTCTATGCAAAGACTCTAATTACCAGGCCCTATTAGGGCTGATCAGGCTGCCTTAACTTGATGTGTCGGCGCGGGGGGGGATAGAGGATGAGGAAGGAGGGGGGCAGTTCTTAGATAGCACCAAGGACACTGGCAAGAGAGGTTGCAATGTTTTTACAAGCTAAATTAGACCTGACAAACAAACTTTAGCCTGTTTGATATTTGTTACCAGACAGTCAGACTAAGTAAACATTCAGCTGTGGGCATAACCCAGTCTGTTTTTGTCATACAGGGTGAACAGAGATCAAACAATAACTAATCGCAGGCTATTGAGAGTTTAAATATAACAATATGCTGCTGGAATAGTTTGATGAAAATTGAATATCTGCAAGTTGTTTTTTTACTTGGAATGGAATACTTAGAATAGGTAGAATTTAAGGTAAGAGGCCCTCTGGAGTATTTCCATCTCTTAAAAATCAACATTTCTACAGAATCTGAATTAATGTATAAATCCTACAAAAATAATCTCAAATCAAGTTTCTAGACATGGAATAACACATAAGACATTAATGAGATACCTCTATATGAGGAGAGGTTTTCATGTTCCATCTTAATTTCAAATGAAAGTTGTATCAGCTATACATTCCTCACTCAATATGTGTGTGCCATGCTTCAGCTTGACACAGTCCTTTGACTTGACTCCTTCGTCGAGGGGGGATTGCTGGGGTTCCCAGGGTGCCTACCCTCATATCCTCAACGCTTGCAGTGGAGCGGAAGACGGGTACAGCAGGCATGTCAAACAGTGACAGGGCCGGTGGGACCGCTCGGGTTTTTGTCTCAGAAATGACATGGCAAGGGCTTGCCTTAAAATACAGTCAGAGCATTTATGGAATAGATGTGCTCACTTCTCACCTCGTTGTTTTGGTGTCTTGTTATGATTACAGCAGATAAGAACAGTTATTTTGTCTTTCTCTTTTTTTTTTTGCAGTGTTTAGGATTCAGACAGTGACCAGGGGCTATATCAGTCCTTCAAGTTGCCTTTGCCCTCCTTAGGGAAGGGTTTTAAGAGGTCTTCGAAGATTGTGCATTAATTACACTTAAAACAGCTGCATCCTCACTGAATGTAATGAGTCAGCTAGAGAGACTTGAGCTCAATCCAAATATCTGACTGGATAAAAGCAAGGAATATATTGTCCATGCTTGCCTCGGCTCCTCAAGTAGTCTGTTGGAACCTCACCCTCAATATCACATTATTAATTCTGGTGGTGACTCTTTGTAATTTGTTGCCATATGGGGTGCTGTATTTTGGACAATTACAATAATGATATGATTAATTAGCTGATTTGACCTTGTTTTATGCATGAAGAGCTGTAAGGGTAAGAACCAAAAGAGATTCAGCTTTGTTTTGCCCAGTAACCCAAAAATGGCGATCCTAATAGAAAAGCAGGTTCTGCTTTCACCACATTTAGATTCACAGCATCACTTTTAAAGGCATATGTGGATACTATGGTATGTTGTGATTTTGACTCACCTTTGAGGATTATCATTATTGTTACATGTATATCCACATGATACTGTACACTATTACCACACAATGGCTTTCAAATTAAAAGCACATCAACACTTTAGTGCTTCATATGACTCCTATGGTGTGTATTACTGATATGTTTAGGCAAATGACCATAGAGTATCAGAGAGTTCAGAGACTGAGATGCTTCCACCAGACTGGAGAGATTAAACGTGGCATCAAAGTGTTTTTTTTAACATGGGCTTCATTCCCCACTCTAATATTAAGCCTGTATTCATGGACAGCCTTAGGTGGTGCAGTTTTAAGGAATGTTAGCTTGGTGTAAAATAACTGCCAGTGGTTCTGTAGATTTTCTATTATAATTTACTATGGAAAGAAAATCCCTAAATTGCATGTGAAATAATTTGTAGTGGAGGCTTGAAGCGCAATACACAAAACATGAGTTAACTGAATCACATTAGTTCTGTATAGCTTAGAATCAGAAAACATGTCTGCCAGGGAAACCTGAACTTGAATGACTGCACAAGGATTCTTAAAGATGTTAGGACTGAAGATGCTGGTAGCATACATCGGGCAGGGGCCAATGACAGACAACATGTCGTGTTCTCATTTATTTACTGTGGAACTTTTCTCCCTGTGTAACGGTACTGATCTAAGACACACAGTGAATGCCATGCGATGTACTCAACAGCCATGGAGAACTCACAGTCTGACCCTCTGTGATGTATTTTTCCACCAGATAAAGGGTACCTCCTCTGTTGTTTGTAGGAACTGTCCCTCAGAAGAAGTGCTGTTGTGTGCTTTGAAATATGTCAAAAAAGAGGTTGGATTGTATTCTCATTGGACATCTGTAGAATGTCAAAAGCATTTCTGCGTGAAGCTGGTATCTCTTCTTTTTAAAGACCCAGTCTCTGTGTGCTGTATCAGATGTTGGAGAAATTGAAATACAATTTTAAGAAAGTTTTGGCTTCCAGGACCTCATGCAAGTTGAACTGTTAAAGCAGTTCTGTAAAACAGCATCAGCTACATGAGTGAACAATTAGTACAGGCTTGTAAAATCTATCACGCCATATCTCTAACCCACACTCAAAAGCCGTTGATGAACCTGTCCATAATTTTAAAAAAACCCTGAAGCCCTGTTTTCATTTATTCAGTTGACTTAGCTCTTAATACAAACACTGACAGTTGCCTTTGATTGCTGTATAATTTGAGACTGCAAATAGTGGATTTAAATTGGCACTGTTTACAAGTATTGACGGAAAACAGATGAAAATTATGAAAACTAAAAAATGCTATTTCCCTCTTGCCAAAACCTATGTGTTATGTCTAAAATGTACAGGGCCAAATCAATTCTGGATTCATGCTTAAATCTCTCTGGAGTTCTCAAGTACTGTGTGATGATATTATTATCACATCAAATTATCATTTGCTAAGTTTGTTAATTATCACTCTCTCGGTTGATCAAATAGAATATCTACATCACATCTCAAGTGTGAGATCTCAAGCAATGGGATTAGACTGAATATGAAAAGAAATTAGGCATCCACTGAAGAGAGGTAACACACATAAACTTTGATTCCTGAGAACATCGGTATTTGATATGAGATTGATGAGATAATTCGCGTGGTCTCAAATTGTCAGCAGTGAAAACGCCTTCGATGATTATCAAACGTTTTTCAAAATATTGATAATCTTGGCACAAATGGACCACTTCGGCATGTTTACTTCTGGAAAGATGAGATGAAACTCACACTGAGGGTGGAGAGATTGAGGCTCTATTATGCTTTCCAAGAACATTGCATTCAACGCTGTTTTTTCACAGTATAGAGAATATACAGTTTTGGAAAGATGTAAAGCGATACTTGAGGATTCCTGTCCATATATCATGTTATTCTCCCATTGTGTACAACCCAGATTTCCCTACACAGTTGAGAAGCTATTGGTCTTCTTGACTGGAAATGAAAGGGAATAGTTAATCTGACATATCTTCACATCAAGGATATCTGAAAATCATTCCAACAGAAGAATTCAGTCTCTCCAACAAGGACTTCTTCAAGCATCTTCAACTCAGACATTTTCGAGAGCGCCAGAAGAAAGAAAGAAAGTTACGCTTCAAAATATCAGATGTGGAAAAACTATTTATTACTCCAACAGTGAGGAGGGGTCTTATCTCTGATATTTATTATATGTTGGCCAACATGTTTATCTCCTCTTATGATTCACTGAGGCAGATTTGGGAGGGGGATATTGGGGAGAGATTCGATGAGGAGGGCTCGGCTATTTGTGAAAAGATTTATTCTAAATGTACTTCCATAAATATTCAAGAGCTTAATTTCAAATTCTTTCATAGAACATATTATACCCCACTTCCTCTTCATGGAATGTTCCCTAATTCCTCTATTTTCTGCTTCAAATGTGAGAAGGAAATAGGCACTATCATGTATGTTTCTGGCAATGTAAAGCAAAAGCAAGCCTTTATTTATCACACTACACAACAAGCAGGGCAGCACAACATGCACACACAGGTGGCTGTGAAATTTGTTCTCTGCACTTCTCCCATCCTTTTACTGTCCTTCCTCCGGAGGGCAGCCCTGTCAGACGGCGCCCGGGGACCAGTTCCACTTTGTCCAGTCTTGGTCAAGGACCGGACAGGGTGATGTTCTGCATGTTTTTAGTAGGGGTCCATATTGGAAGAGACCCCATGTGAGCACGGGGAGAACATGCAAACTCCGCACAGAAAGGCAGGGAGATAACCCAGCTGAGCACAGTGCCAACCTGCCAGTCATTCTGGAAAATATCAATTTTCACATCCAGAAAATACTTGATAGAGAATTTGACTTTACATCTAGCAATCTATTATACCATGACAGTAATATTGTTTTTGACTCTTTACACTTCTGTACACTTGTTATTTTACTATTGTGGTCCACCCCTGAAATAGAATATGGCTGACTCAGGCCTCAGTGTTTCTACCCCTAGAGAAACTCGCATATGATCTTCATCAAAAGTTTTTTTTTTTTTTTTGCTTTGTTTTGTTTTATTTTAATTCCCATTTTCCTATTTCGTCAAATAGCCTATGTTATGTACTGTATGTGTTAATACTTCTGTGGATACCACCCCTTTATAAAACCAAAACATTTAGAAAGGAAAGAAAAACTGGTGGTTTTGCATATATTTTCCTTTTTTGCAAAGCGCTCACCTTCAACTATCCACGCACAGTTAGATAAGCACAGACCTCCTCCCGCACGCGCGTGCACATACAAACACGTTTATTGGAGACTAATACAACTACTTAGATTTGTTTGAGTTTTATTGTAAACTCATAACACAAGAGGCGTGTTATTCAAAGTTGTACAATGCAACTAATTTGCTCAAATTTGCTCAAATTTGGAGAAATAATAAGTTACTGACTGTATCTATAGTAAACCACAGACAGACTGCAACTAATCCAAAACTCTGCAGCTAGACTACTAACCAAAACTAAGAAGAGAGATCACATTAGCCCTGTCTTAGCCTCCCTGCACTGGCTACCTGTAACATCTAGAATTGACTTCAAAGTCTTACTCATGACTTACAAGGCCCTAAATAAACAAGGCCCCTGCTACATTACAGCCACACTTACAACCTACACACCGAAAAGAACACTCCGGTCGTCATATGCTGGACTACTCGAGGTCACCAGAAACCATAATAAAAACTGACCTGTGAAGATCGCCTCTCTCTAAACAAAACCGCCCTGATGGAACTATTCAGCTGGGCCTTTAGCGCCATCGACACAATGCTATGTATGTTTAATCTGTACTATGTATATGAACTAATATGAACTACCATCCCATTCATCCTATTGGAATGCTAGTTTCTAATACGTATGAGTGATCTGTACTATGTATATGAACTACTATT
>OMKK01065716.1:0-16766 GCA_900302305.1 Polymixia japonica
TAGCAGTAGTAGTAGTAGTAGTATTAGTAGTAGTAGTAGTAGTAGCAGTAGTAGTAGTAGTAGTAGTAGTAGTAGTAGTAGTAGTAGCAGTAGTAGTAGTAGTAGCAGTAGTAGTAGTAGTAGTAGTAGCAGTAGTAGTAGTAGTAGTAGTAGTAGTAGTAGTAGTAGTAGTAGTAGTAGTAGTATTAGTAGTAGTAGTAGCAGTAGTAGTAGTAGTAGTAGTAGTAGTAGTAGTAGTAGTAGTAGTAGTAGCAGTAGTAGTAGTATTAGTAGTAGTAGTAGTAGTAGTATTAGTAGTAGTAGTAGTAGTAGTAGTAGCAGCAGTAGTAGTAGTATTAGTAGCAGCAGCAGTAGTAGTAGTAGCAGCAGTAGTAGTAGTAGTAGTAGTAGCAGTAGTAGTAGTAGTAGTAGTAGCGGTAGTAGCAGTAGTAGTAGTATTAGTAGTAGTAGTAGTAGCAGCAGCAGTAGTAGTAGTAGCAGTAGTAGTAGTAGCAGTAGTAGTAGTAGTATTAGTAGTAGTAGTAGCAGCAGCAGTAGTAGTAGTACTAGTAGTAGTAGTAGTAGTAGCAGTAGTAGTAGTAGTCATAGCAGCAGACGTAGTAGTGATAATACAAGGTAGAACATTTATTCCTGCTTTAAAAGTTAATTCCACCATGGCATTACTGCTCCCCATAGTGTTCACCTGTAGCTGTATTGGGGTGTCCTGGAGCTTGGCCAGCTCCTTCAGCTCTGTCACTCTCTCCTGCAGGGCATCCAGCCTCTGTTCCCTCTTCTCTACCTCTGCCTGTTGTTCAAAGGACAGGGATCTTCAACCACACCCAATCCAATAAACTCTGAATACTGTACCAGTGAAATAAATCATATACTCCTTCATGCAGCATGTCCAGCAAGGTCTGACCTGGAAGGTGGTGAGGCGGGCCTCTGTCTTCTGCCTGTCACTAAGATTGGCTACATCGTCAGTGAGGTCAGCGATGGAGGCGGCAGCCCATTGGTCAATGTCCTGTTCCATGGTCTTGAGGTCGTCCCATAGGGTCACACAGTAGCCCAGTCTCTCTGTGTTGGTTTGTATTCTCTCTGAAACCTAAAGGGACAAAGACCACCACTCTGTCATAGCATAGAACGTAATAGACCTCAACCAAATGGACATGTGGGTCTCTTTTTGTCTTGTTCTCTGTTTTCCTCCCCTCTAATCTTTCTCACTATCTCCCCCCTTCCCTCTCCCCTCTCTCTGAGTGACAAGGGATGGTATGCTTTATTGGGAGAAGGAAGAATAGGGAGATTTAATTGGTTTTGACAGATGCAGGGGGAGAGAAGTGAGAGACAGAGAGACAGATAACATGTCTAGACTTGTTTATATTACTGTCTCATTTGTGACAGTTGAGCAGCCAGCTGAATCCCGCAAAGATGATGCAGAAAAATACAGATGGAAGTACATATGCTTTAAGGAACACCAGGTGTTTGGCAGTTTAGGAGTTGGACTTCAAATGGAAATAATCTCACATAATCCTTCATACTCTTTGTAATTTTAACAGCATTCTAGCTCCAGACTTGAGTCAATCCTATTTTCAAACAATTATTTAACATGTTTAAACCTGCATTCAGTAAAAGATGTGTGGGGTTTGTCACATTAAGACAATTCACATAAGCGGCAGGTAAATTGATGATCAGAAAAGTCAGTTAAATTGACTTTCAAATAAAAATAAACATTCAACTCATTGTAGTGTGTCACGTTTGTAGGGTTGCACAAACTATCCAGCATCTCTCACCTCCAGCCACTGGTCTCTTAGTATCTCCATGTCCCTCTGGATGGAGTGTGTGTCACAGTTGGGAACCTTCTCCAGCTCTCTCTGCAGGTCCTCTTCTGTGCTGATGAGCTGGTCCATGACTTCCTGTTTATCTCTCAGGTCAGCCTGGACTGCCTCATGCTACAAGCACAGAGGGGAGTGGAGATGTGATGAGATGAGATGACAACATACCACCACTAGAGGGCAAAAGACAATCTCACAGAGATTTCAGTATGATTCCTTGGATGCGCAAATCAATACAGATCTTGTAGACTATTACACATTCTGTTAAATGTAAATCAGGAGTTATAGGGTAAATTATTTACAGTTTGAACAGAGGGTAGCCTAACCACAGAAACACCCTGACACAGGTCTCGCTGTTTTTCTCGCTGTTTTTTATATTTCCAATCTCAACTCTAGGCTGTCAAATAAAGCAAAAAAGAAAAGTGTCTGACCCGTGATAAAGTTCTCCTGGCCTCCTCGGGGCTGTGGTTGTGATCGGGCAGATTGTGAGTGACAGCCTGGGCATTCTCCACAGCGGTGCAGAGAGTTGACCTGAGCCTGCGGAACTGACGGAGAAGATCGACCAAGGCTCCACTCTGTTCCTGACTGCACAGGGGGAGAGAGAAAAAGAAGTTATGGCATTGTATTTCAGATCCGATAGAAGCTGTCATCTGCGGGCAGTTTCAGTTTCCAAAATGTCAAAAATGATCAGAACTTATTTGACCTAGCCTGCCTCCACCGACATGGAGCCTTACCTCTCTGAGCTAATGACAAGACAACTTGACAACCAATCGAAAAAGCACAGAAAATATACAAAATACCCAAGGTTGTAAAGCTATAGTATACCGAGAGACACCACAGGACTATCAATAAGATAAATGAATCAGATCCTCTCCCTCTCTTACCCATCGGTAATCAGAGTCCTGACGTTCTCCCAGGCTGCCTCCACCAGGGTCACCTCCCTGAGAGCCTCCCCAGCCAGCTCACTGTCTCTCTGGGCCAGCTGGCTCCCTCTCTCCCCGAGCCACTGCCGGGAGTGATGCAAGGACTGGAGCTCATCCTCCAGCTGCACAAAGAAACGCAGCCTGGGGAAAATAGAGGCAAAGTTAAGGATACAGTCCAGAACATATATTTGTCTTACAAAGTTTTGGGTACAGTGTTAAAATACATACTGTCAATCTTTAAATCAAAATTTTAGACATTAAACTTTAGAGCAAAAAATGTCTTCAACTCAATAAAGTGGGTAACATGTTCAACAGGGGTGTTGTACTACATTTATGAATTGGACCCTTTAACTTGTGGATGAGCGCAGGTGATCATACATGCCAAAATTGTATTAAATTAAATCCGTTTTGTTGTTTAATCCACCTGTTAACTGGGCAGTTGTGTAACTACCTGTTTTGAAAGGCTTGTATGGAGCTCTCTCTGGCCCCCTCTTGGTTCGCAGCCTCCTCCAACTTCTTCAAACTCTTCATCACCTCCTCCCTCCTCTCTCTGAAGGAGCTCCACAGGGCCCCCAGAGCTTCCGCCTCACTTTGCCTCCATCCAAGGACCCTCTGTACCCCCTCCAGGCCCATCATGAGGGCCACCGCCTGACCCCTGCAGGATGTTCTCCCCTTGGGATGGCCCATGTCTCTGGAGCCCTGCAACTCTGCCCCACACAGGTGGAGGTGAGCCTTGCTCAGTCGCCCGTCTAGCCCCACTGCCTGAGCCTCCAACCGGGCCACATCCCCGGACACTTCCCCCAGTCCACAGTGCAGCTCCTCGGCCTTGGAGCGGTCCCAACTCCCCCTGCCCTCCACCGCCTCGTGGAGGCCCCGTACGGCTCTGGACGCCGCTCCATGCTTCTGAAGGAACTCCTCCAGCTCTGCCAGGCACTCCCCACGGAGGAGCAGCAGGCGCTGGGCTTCGCTGAGGGGCTGAAGGCAGTCCTCCCTCCAGCCCTGAAGCTGCTGCTGGGCCTCTGAGGTGGAGGAGGGCAGGAGGGAGGACTCTCTCTGCTGGAGGGTCTCTCTCAGGGATGTACGCTCAAGTAGACTTGCCTCATGTTCCTAGGAAAAGAAGGTTTAGTGAGAGGTGGAAATTTCAATGGGCTTCCTCCAAAAGCAATCAATACAAAGATGATAGCTCAATAGAGCACAAAGTTTATAGATGACTCACCTTGAGTTGAGCGTCTGCAGCCTCCAGGTCAGTGATATCAACCAGGGAAGTACTTCTGAGATCAGACAGGAAGTTCTCACTCCATTGAGTCAGGGTCAACAGTGCCTGGTCAAATAACTCTAGCTGAGATAACTGGGTCTTCAGCAGCTCCAGTCTAATGAGATGAAAGAGAGTATGGATAGGTTGATATTTGAACAAAAAACAAATAGAAAAGCAAGAACAATGCTGTAATCCATTCTTAGAAAGATTTAAGAGATTTGTATGATCTGTATAACGGACTAAAACCAGACAAGTTACCTGTGTGTTATGCTGTCTTTCAGTGAAGTGCATCTCTCCTGCAGTTCTGTGAGGTCATGGGTGAGTTCTTGGATGCATGCTTCAGGGGCTGTGGGGTACAGAGACAACCCCAGGTTCACTACACCCTGAAGCACAGCCTCATGGGACGGAACCTCCTTCTGCATCTCCTGTGTGAGAAAATGAAGGCGTTAAAACTAGAAATGTATTTGTTTGTACATATAAAAATAATTGAACAACAAAGCAAAGAAAATATATAGGAACAAATTAGGTGAGATAAAGAGGGGAGAGATTCATTAGAACATCAAGAAAACAGTCAAGATTACAAACAGAAAACAAACAACAACTTAACTCAGCAGAGGAACAGTATTTTTCTACTTGTGTAGCATCATGAAAGATCAAAGAGACTGAAATAAGATAGCAATGGTTTAAATGATTTACCTGCACAGTTTGCAGTTCATTCCTAAGCTTTACTTTGTCTGCAGAGAGTAGATGGGTGTCTGGACAGCAGACAGACTCACACCTGTCTAGCCAACTCTTGACAGAAGAACTCTCCTTTTCAAATCTGGAGATAAAAAGAAGACACTTAAAAAGACATATTCTAAACAAGGACAGTTTACACTACACCATGCATGTTATATTCAATAAAAACTGAACAATAGATTGATACCAGAAGGCAAGTATGATCTAATGGTATACACACAAAGGTGCGCGCACACACGCACACACACACACACACACATACACACTGTGTATTTTTATCAGTCCATGGCTCAGTATCAATGACAGGGTCATAATAGGCCAGTCATATCTCCCCAGAGCACCCAGTGCTAGATGTAATCCCTAATACATACACCTGCAGGGAAAGAGATGAGGCCGACTACAGAGACACACACAAACACACACACACACACACGAACACACACACATACACATCTCAACCTAGCAGTAGAAGCAGTCTATTTCAGCTATGAAAGACCCAAGCAAACAGTAAGAAGCTAGCCAAAAAACATTAGCATACAGTTGAATAGACATACCACTGGATTATTTTATTATTAGAGTAACACAAAGAATGTGAAATAATGACAACAGTGAAAGCCTATTGAGAGAACAAAGTGATAAGAAAAGGATATTATTACAACAGAAACGCCTAGGGGACAGAGAGAGGCAAAGACAAGATCCGGGTCTTGTCCATCACAAAGAGATGAGGGAATGACTCAAAGAACAGAGAATATAATAGACAAACACAGGAGGCTGCAGACAAAGACGTGACTGATGGGTTGAAGGAGAATGAGTAGCTTGTACAACAGAGGTATTACAGGAACACCATTGATTTCCCATTAAAGATGCATAGGAGTCTGTCCTAATTTCCAAATGGGCATAGATGAAGGTGTCTCAGAAGTAGTATCATACCAAACTAAATAAATCAGGTGTGTGTGCAAGGTCTTCTTCTCGTTCAATATCTCAAACACATTGGAAATCATGGAGCATGAACTGAAAAATCACATCTCTGGGTATTAGGAGGCAGAGACACAGAAAAGACACCCTAAGTAAATCAAACTGCGTAAACAAATAACACTGACTTTCGTGACATCTTTCGTGGCTTTCTTTATGATTTTGTCCAAAAGACATTAGGACTCAAGTCTGAATATCCAATGTGGTTAAACATTCAGGAGATTGCTGAGTAATGGTTGAATATTCATCTTAACACACTACAGTATGAAAAGCACTCACAGCCTGGGAAAGGATTAAACTACAATGTTGCTTTACTGTTTTACTCCTGGTCTAAGTTACCAGAGATATATGCATGTTCAATCTTTGTTTCTCAAATGTAGTTTTTTTCACAGGTTTTCCAGACATATACAGACACCATGGGCATGTTTTGCTGCTTCCTGTACCTTTGCCACAGCATTAGAAGGTTCTCCAGCGTAGCTTGCTTTTCCGTGACCTTCTCCACGTACTCTTCCTGCTGTTTCTGGAGGTTAGCCACCTCTTCGAGCAGCTGACTGCCCTCTCCAAGCCTCTTCATGGCTGAACACAGACCCATCAGCCTGGGCTTCAGTTGCTCCCAAGCTTGGCAGACCTCCTGGAGGAGGAGGGGGAGAAACAGGGACAGATACCTTTAAATGACTCCAGTGCTGAGATAATGTGTGGCAAACTGCAATAAATGTTAAGTAAACAACAGTGCATACATCATACTATCAATGTGCAGCGTGTTATTTATTTGTTATTTAGCATATTTTTGTTAGGTAAAGCCTGAATTTTATGCCTGAAATCAGCTTAATTAGACTGAGGTTGAATTCCTCACTTAAGTGCTTGGGTTTGGGTCGGACTGGTATTCAAAAGTACTGTTGAAAAATATTGCTATCATTAATATAGCATTAAAACTTTGTCAACAATTTGTGGTCAGATGTTTGGGTTTGGACAAAGAACATTTTGAGTTTTGATCAGGCTAGGCTCAAATCTTCAGACCCATGTCAAACATTACTACTAATACAGTGGGATATGATTAGTGTTTTTATCTTACCATGTGTTCCTGAAGGCCTTTGTAGGTCTCAGATGATGATATACAGTATGTGATTGGACAGTCCAGCTTCTCTTTGAAGTCACTCATTGTCTTCTTCACCTGATAATTACATTAATTATTAAACTATTAACTCTTAATATACATTCTCAAATCAACATGTTTGCCCTAAAGTTGTATAAGGTGGAGAGGTGTTGGCTAGCCCCTCTTATCAGATAACATACAAATTAAAAAAGTGATTTTTGGGGGGGAATGCCAAGCTCATGTGTTGTTTACACGTAATATAACCATTAGATATATTATTGATCATCATATACCTGTTCCAGGTTATCGCTGTATCTCTGCCTGTAGGAGGCACTCTGGTTGAGCTGTCCACCCAGTTGCTCTACTCTGCCCCTCAACTCCTCCCAGTTGCGCCCCATCTGGGCCAACCGTGTACGGGTACGCCCCGCCTCCCCAGGGGTCACGAACCCTGACAGGGCCTCACACTCCGCCTCTAGGTGGGTAAGGACTGCCCTTCTCTCCTCTAAACCCGCCCCCACAGCCTAAAGGGTCAAAATGATAGTGAGACAATAGAATATGTGTAAGTATGAGCTGAGAGAGAAATACCTACAGTGGTACATCACTGCCCCTATTACAGACCACACAGCCTTTTGACTGTTCATATCACTTGATGCTACTGTAAAAAAAACAGTCAAAGTCAAGTGAACACAGGATGGAGGTTTGTGTACTGTACCTCTACTGTACTGATGTGTTTGTCCTGAGGATCCAAGGAGGAGGTAGGGTTGACCTTCTCCAGCTCCTTCTCTCTCTCTGAGATCCAGGAGGAGAAGGCCTCTGATTGACTGCTGAAACGCTCCCACCACACACACACGAGCTCCAGCTGGGCGACACTGGAAGACAGGAGACACACAATGTTAAATATGTATAGGCATTTATATGTAGCGGTGAAATAGACATACACAAATCGATGCACACACGTGCACGCACACATAATTTCAGCCTCTCATTGGCACTTAAATGAACAGACTAAAGGCTGATTTATGTTAGGTCCTTCGACACTTTTGATAAGTGTCGCTCGACAGAAATGACGTATTTTCGAGTGTCACGTGACATTCCTTTCACGTCATGCACCTGGAGAATTTTGTTACGTCGCGGACACCATTATACATTGTTGTGCAATGTGATTGGGTAGTCACATTGCGTCACACTAACGTCGCCATAGAGATTGTAGTTTTCACTGAACTTCCTTATTGATATTTTGGTCTGTAACTTTAGATAACTTATAACATTCTTGTTTAATTAGTTTAGCTAGCTCGTAGCAAATATGGAGGGTATAGATGAAAGACTGGCAGAACAGATTAGACAGTATTGCCACCTGTATGATTCTTCAATGAAAGAATATAAAAATGCGCAAATGGCATTAACGTTGTGGGACGAGGCAGGAAAAGCGTGAGCAAAAATGAAGAGTCGATTTCAAGCTGTCAGAGTTCACTGCGCAGTGTAATGCTATATTGCAAAACGTCATAGATTAAACATTACTAATCCTTATAATGCCTCCAGGTGCTGAGTACTGAGACAGCCGGAACGGACAACATTCCAGACCTGCAGTATCCAGACATCTACAATTACCTGACCAACTTTCCCTCGTTCTACTCTGCAGTGTTTTGGATTGCGTGACGTCAACCGGCTGGAGGATAGCGTCTGGTTACCATGGAGATGACTGAAACCTTTCGCTGAAGCATAAATTGAAAACGTCGCACAACTCTTTCATTTCTGTTGAGCGACACTTATCAAAAGTGTCGAGGGACCTACCATAAATTGCTTTTTGCAACCAATGGGTGCCATCAGTTACTGTACTGTACTTTACAGTATAGTTAGTGTACTGTACCAATTGGTTTTAAATAGATGCTACTAGAAATAAGCTATTTTTAATGCTCAATATCCTAATGCTCAATAATATCCCAATATATCATTATCCTTACTTCTTTCTGAGGTGGTCTTGAATTTGTGCGACCATCTCTCTGGTGGACTGGGCTTGCTGTAGAAGAAAGGTCTGATTCTTGGGTCCCAGTTGGATATCTACTGCCTTCTCCATGAGGGAATCTGCTTGTACGACACACTCCTCAACTGTCCTGAACAGCTCCTACAAACAGGAAAAAAGGTTAAACATTTGCAATTACAGTGCATAACTGCTTGTGTACACACACACACACACACACACATACAGACCTTGTTGTGCTCCAGCTCAGTTCTCAGGCTGTCAAGGCTGTTGAAGATGAGTTCTTTATGCAGCACAGTGTCGGTGCTACTGACAATACTCCAAACTGTCTCTCTCTCTGCCTCAAACTCCTGCCAGGCACTCAGAGTGGCCTGCAGATGATATGAAAATAGGTCAAATAATATCTGTGGGTAAACTACCATAGATTATACTGTATACACATACGCACATAAATAAATGCTAACACACATATTCGGCATTGATATTTTCATGCAGACACATGTAAAGAGAGATCAATGGTGATCAATGACAAGGCAGTGAAAGAAGTCTGCATATAAATCCTGAGGTAACAGGCACAAACTGCAGTTAACATACCACCACATAGCAATCAATACCTAGTTAACACTAGACATGGAGTGATCATTGATCATGGCAGGGGCGTGTGGACGGATCAATGACACTCACAATCCCAAACATTAGCACGCTGACATGTGAAAAACCCTTGCGAACCCTGCTACCTGCAAGTTGTGTTCCTGCGCTCCAGCTTTGCGGTCTGCCTCTCTGAAAGCTCCCTCCAGTTCCAGTAGCGACTGGCTAAGCCCCTCCCCTGTCTGCCACAGGCGGCAGTGGGACACCAGAAGCTCCGCCTCCTTCCTGTCAGCATGCAAATGCCTTAGGTGTTGCTGCAACGTACACATGCAAGAAAAAAAGTGTCAAATGAAAACCGAACCAGTAACAATTCAGTTAGTGGAAAGGCTTTCCGAAGTGAAAAGATTCTGCCATTCTGTCTTTCAATGTATTTTGCAATGTCATAATTTACAAATCGGGAACAGTTTTACCTGTTAGTTTTACCTGTTACCCAAGAATAAAAACCATGACCTGGAACCCAGAACCCAGAACTGTGATCTGCCCCCACCTGGTGGATAAGGTACAGCTGCCTGGCCTCCTCAAGGTTCTCAGCCTCCAGTATTCTACCAATCTGCTCCTGAGACTCCCTCCGCGCCCTGAGGACTGTCTCCAGAGCACCCCGCACCTCCTCTCTCAGCTCCTCGCATTGGAACATAGCAGAACCCTCCTCACCCCACTAAGAGAAGGAGAACCAAAGGATCAGAAAGCAAAATCACGTTGAGAAAGGAAAGCTAAGATGATCGAATTTACATAACTTGGAATATGTAATATGTATTAAAGTAGTATGTACAGTAAGTAAATAAATCAATTATGGATGTCATACAGGGATTATATCTAATTGGCTCACAAACAAACACTGGCTGCTTTAGAGTAATGTTTTACCTTTAGAGAAACCAGAAACATCATATAACAACATCACAGCAACTCTAGCAGTAAAACCAAAACCAGAGCAAAATGATTTAGTATGTAAGTAAGGTTTTACCTGACAGAGTGAAGAAAAGAGCGCACTCAGGTCGGTAGAGAGTTTGGCCAGGGCCGCTCTCTGTCTCTGGACCTCCAGTTCAGAGCTAACCTCAGACAGCACAGCTAGACGGCTCTTGAGCCACAATACGTTCTCCTCACGGCCCTCCACTGCCTCCCGGAGTGCCTGAAATAGTGGGAATTGCAATTAAGGCATAACAGAATGGGGATGTGGGGTTATTGAAGTTAAACTGGCTAAACTGGAAGACACTGGCTCACCTGAACTGCAGCCTCCACCTGCTCTTGCTGTGTGGAGTCTCTAGCTGTCTCTCTCAAGAGCCACACCTGCCTCCTCTGAGATGATAGCCAATCAGAGAGCTCACAGAACCTATGAAGAGAAACCAACCTCGTCACCATTAACAATCATATCTGGTCAGACTTAAAGGGGTTTGAACAGATATGAAATGTATATATCACTTAGAGAACTGCCTCATTCTCTGTCTATCTTCACCTCTCGTTCCATTCCCTCCATTTATCCGGGTGCTGCTGCAGTTTGAGGTGGGTGGTGTGTATTTGATCTGTAACGTCTGTCAGCGCCTTCATGGTGGAGTCCAACGCTCGGTGGGCAGGGTCGTTGTCCGGCAACTTGTTACACAGATCCTCCATGTTCTTAATCCTCTTCTCACACAAAGTCAGGGGGTCGCGTTCCCTAAAGAAAGCCTGGGGGTGAGGGAGGGGGCAGGACGGATTAATGTGATTGCAGAATAACAATGATCTCAGGTGATTTTACCTTTGTCCATTTTGTAATCTAACTTGTCAGTTGCCTCACCTAACCCCTCACACTCACTGCCCATTTACCCATTTTATCTTATTTGTCTTGATTCTCCCAAACTGACCTGCCACCTCCTCAACGCCTTCCCTTACCCAGTGCTCTTTGATCACTTGCTCACTGGTACAGGTGCTAGAAAGGTTTTGCATTTCTCTGTCTAGCTCCACCCTGCAGTCGTGTAGGACCGCCCTCATCCAACTTTGCTCCACCTCCACCTTCAGACGGAGCAGGTGGCACGGCACCTCCCCTTGGATGTCCTGTGGGGAGACAGGAAGCACAGCAGAGCCAGCTCCATGAACAGGACTTAATATATTACAAACATGTTGTTTAGTCCTATGCTGTATTATCCCCTTCAGTTTTCCATGATAAATTCACCCACAGAGACAACATGACAATATAATGAAAAGGTTTCAGTTCCTGTTAACTAGTACTATATCAGCTAATTGGATACAGACTGGATGGAACTCTATCAAGGTTAAAGGTCCCCTTAGTTAAGCTAATGAAGTATCGACGCTGGGCTCCCAGAGACATACAGTAATTACTGAGAGTGATAAAGCGCGTTGACCCCTGACCTTCCAGTGTTTGTGCAACCTGCGGACAGTCTCTTGCAGCCCCTGCTGTTCTTCCTCCGGTAGGATGTCAGTCAACTCGTCACATGCCTTCAGGAACACACTCAGCACACGCTGGTCAAGCTGGCTAAAAAACTCCTGAACAGCAAACAAACACAAGATTTAGGAAATGCAATGAATATGTTTGAGTTTGCATTACTTAAATATTGTTGTTTCCTGATCAAACCAAAACACAAAAAGAGATATTAAAATGAGATAATTTAAACACCTGGCCATCTTTTAAATGCTAAAATCAATCTTTGATAAACAGTACACTTCAATTGCTGGACAGATAAACAAAAGGACAGATAAAAGGCATTATAGATACACACAGAGAGCTGCAACTAAGCAGACATTTTTGATCGGCGGCAAACCAAATCTTAAGATCAATTTTGTATTTTGTGATTTTGTCATCATCTGGACTTTAATATATTTATATACCTAGAGTCAGTCTCCAATGTCAAGATACTATGAATAAGAACTATTAACTTTGAAAAGGCAACAGGCATACAGAGAGGCCAGTAGCACCACTAAATTAGCTGTAGCCCACAAGCTGGATGACGTGTTTTTCTACAGTTCTCACAGTGTGTTTTTTCAGTAGCTCTTCGGGGTCTCCAATCTCTCTCAGGCAACCCTCAGCCATCCTCAGCACCTTCTCCAGCTCCTGACGAGACTCCTCAAACCTCCTCCTCAGACAGTTGTTGGCCTCCTCCTGCCTCCTCCACTCCCCAACCTCCTTCACCAAAGCCTGGAAGGAAGGACAGTACAGGTAATAGTGTGAGTGAGTGGTCTCATGGGTAATGTAGTATAATTGTATTGTTCATCTTTCATTAAAGTAAATGAATAATGACACAGATGAATAGTATGAACCTGTACTGTTGTCTCTTGGGTAATAAAGTTCTCTTGTAATGTGATTAATATTAATCAGCATTGTGGGTAATGTAGTTCCTTTTTGGCACACTCTGTGTGTGTGTTTGTGTGCACGCTTACTGTGCATGTATATGTATGTGTATATATAGGTGTATGTGTTTGTATATGTGTAGGTATGCCAACCTGTGCTGAGGTCTGAATCTCGGTGACTCTCTTCTGTAGGAGGGACTGGTCAAAGTTTCTGAGCACCTTACTGGTGGACAGTGCCCTCTGCAGGGCATGGTGGTTCCTCTCAATCACTGACAGACAGCGCTTGCAGTTCTGCTGCTGGTTTAGTAGGTCCTGAGGAAGAGATGTTGGCTTACAAACATTTCCATGAATACTAAGTGTTTACATTTAGGTGTGATACAATCAGGGCTTGAAATTTACACCCGCCAACCCGCCAAATGCATGTAAAAATGGGATGTGTAACTCAGTGAATCCAACCGCCACTCTGGCGGGTGAGTTTTACAGATTTCATTTCTGTATGAAAATAACCTGCTTCTATAATACCCAGGCTTTGATTGGCATGTGTATTCCAACATCACTGGTCCACTCTATCTTTCCAGTGTATGAGGAAGAAGCGCGCGTATTGTAAACATCAAGTGAATGTTTGAAAAAAACAAAACACTGGAATGTGCCGCTACATTACTGGCAACAACGATGGTGCAAAAACACAACAGGAAACCAAAACAGTGTTTAAAAGTTTAAAAAGAGGAACAATGAAGTTGGAAAGGAAAATAAATGAAGTTGTCAGTGAGTGTGAGGAGGGGGCAAAGAGACAGGTGAAAAACAAACTTTAACTGGTTATTGCAATGAAGTTATCTTTGTATTGGAGTTCTGTTTTCCCTCATGTTGGGAGCCTAAGGAGCCTTTTACAATGATGTATGAAACTGCCTTTGGAGCAGAATGAATACCCTACTGGTTAAGGATTGAATCCCACCAGTGATGTGTCTCCTCTACGCTGTTTTACTTTCCTACTGTCTTAATAAAACAATAATACAATACAATAATTCAATAATACAGGGAAATACAGAAAGGGTGAGTGGACTGCCCACTCAACTTTTACAAGGGAAAGAAACACACCAAATGTACAGGGAACTACACAAAATATATATTTCTGACCTGGTATTCCCAGACCTATTCTCAGTTTTACACTGTTTTGGCTGGACCGCAACAGCGGGACCAGCCCTATAAACGCGAATGTCTGTCGCTGACTCACTCACTGACTGAGTGGTGAAGTTACACCATTGGTCGGCCGAGTGTTGGAGTTCGATGCAATACTACAAAACACATATCAGATATTAACCATTCTAATATAGATTATCATGGCAAAAAAGTTCAAATAAAAACAGGGTATAGTGAAGGAGCCATTTTACACTGGGTAACTGGAGCTTGTATTTAATTTGAAAATGTATGATATGGATTAACTAACTCAACAACTAACTGCAATATGTGTCTTAAAACCTTTACTTTTTGGCATAGCCATGGTATCTAACCTGCCACTTGTGTTTGTGCTGGGTCTGGGCCTGTGTGTCTGGGTCTCTGGCAGCTGCAGTGATGTGGCTGGCCCTCTCCAGAGCTTGGTAGAAACCAGTGATGTGCTTCTCCATCTCTTCCAACAGTGGCAGCAGGCCATGGCACTCCCTCACCAGGGATGGACACCGCTCCCTCACCTGGAAACCCAAATAGAGAACTGGCCATGAAAAACTGAAAGGGAAATACACGGTGGTGCATGATGTGGAAATGAAATAAAAAATGAGAGATCCCTCACCTAAGAGAAATGGTAGGTGGAAACAACGAGAGTTTAGATCTTGTGGAGATGCCTGTGTCTGTACGTGTTTGGTTTTGGTGCCTACCTTGCTCAGCTGACCTTTGGCCGTTGCCATAGTTGCCATGACCCTGGCACCCTCATCCTGTGGTGCATCCTTGGAAAGAAGCTGAGCACTGCGGGTGGCCAACTTGTACTGTGTCTCCATGGCAACGACCTTTTGCTTGGTGTTCTGAGAGCGAGATGTGTGGGTAGGGGGTAAAGGTCAGGCATGTCTAAACCTAGAATGCAGTTTTTCTCCAAAGACATTTTTTAATTCTATTAAACGGTTGTCTGACATCAGACTGGAATGCTGATTTGACTTAGATGCCACAAAATGATAATCCTAGTGGTGTACGTGGTGCGAGGCATTCCATTGATCCAGTTACTCATGCTAACGCTATGATGCCACAAACCTAAACCTATAACATATACAGGAAGTATATGTGTGTAATAAGTCAGGGTGTAGGTCACCTACAACAACAAATTCCATGTTTCTGGCAGTACAGGTGTATTGCATTTACATTTCCGTTTATATTCTATTCAATAAATAGTATAAATATGGTAGACAGAGTGACCTGCGTGTGAACATTTGTATTGCTCACCTCCACGTCCTGAAGAAAGGCCCTAACATTGAGGAAGGACACCTGGACAGGAGCGTTGAGCTTGGCATCTGCCATGTCCAGCAGCTCTTTAAGGGCTGACACAGCCCTCAGATGGTCCTTCCTCCACTTGTCCAGCTCATCTGCGCGGGCATACTACAGAGGAGGTAGAATCATACAAACTGTATGAATGATTTTTCGCTAAGAGATGTACCTTTGTCCAGACTAGGTCAAATAGCATTTGGACAGAAATATTAGCATTTGTTTTAACCTACTTGGAGCACCAGATGGGTGGGGCTTATTGCATCAGCAAAATTTAAATAGCATCAGGTAAGTTCACAAAAGTGTACTAAATCAACTTCCTTAAATGTAATGGTTTCTGTCGCTCACGTTATTGTCCTGTGTGGTTAACCCTAACCGTCTGGCACCTTAATCAGATTAAAAAAAACTACGACACATATTTGGAAATCCTAGCTGACCCATCTCTGACCTAGTTTTCAGTAGTGGGGATTTAGGCCTGTTTTATTTTTATTTATTTATTTTTTTTTACTTGTTTGACTTTGAGAAAGAGGTCCCTCCATCGGCCATTCAAAAGAAGCAGCTGCTGCTTCAGGTCAAGGGACACAGTCTCATCACACGTCTCAATCAGGAAGTTTCCTGCGTCGTTCATGACTGTGTGCTGATCCATCCAGTGGTTGAGATTCCTGAAAAACTCCTGGGAGAAGGCAGAGAGACGCAGAAAGAGAGGAAGGGAGGAAAGGACAGAAAGAATTTCTGTGATTGTGGTAATTATGGATCTAATCCTCAGTGGTTGATTATTGGAGAAATTAATCTGAGGGTTGAGGTAACCATGGCAATGCGACAACTTAAATATCCTCATTGGCATGTAGTAAGTCAAGGGGATAATTTGATACTCGACTGGAGTTTGTTAATTTGGTTCTACTGTACTTGTTAGATGCTAAATGGTTGAAACCAAGCCTACATTTGATTGCTACCAATCATATTTAATCCATCAAATCAATATACAGTAGGTCTGGCTGGGGACTTAATCTGTACCCAGGAAAAAGTTTAGCAGGCACATGCAGTCACCGAAGTGCGTTTCTAATCGATGTGTCAGAAGTACATAGATTACTACAGTTTTAAGGTGAGGGCTCATACCCGCTTGGTGTTTTCTGGCTGGCTCAGGGCTGTCTCTGCGTCCTCCAGCCAGGCCTGTAAGGAGGCAACGGTGGAGCTGTACCTCTCCCAGTTGGACAGCACCTCCTCCAGCATGCTCCTCACGCTGCGCACCTCCACGGACAGACTCCTCCACTGAGTCACCACCTCCCGCATGAACCGGCGCACACCAGCCTCTCCCTCGTCCACTGGAGAAGAGACACATTCATAATAATAATAATAATAATAATAATAATAATAATAATGAGAACAATAGGAATAAGAATATCATTGTGTGTTGCCCTGTCCATTTATATGGACACCCTGTCAACTCACAAACCTAAAAATGTATGCACATTCACATACACTCACACAGAGGAACAGCACATAAAGGCTGATGGACATGCCTTCTGACCTCAAAAACTCTCTCAGAACAAGAGAGAGGTGTTAAGTATTTGCTTAACTATCATGTCTTCTGTCACACTGGCACAGACTCAGT